>VDFB02000922.1:0-27870 GCA_007258455.2 Sequoia sempervirens | reverse complement strand
GAATTTGAGGCACTGATGGAAGGTGGAGGGAATGGCTTGCATAGCATGTAGCCATGGATGACCGAGGAGGAGGCTATATGGTAAGTCCAAATCAAGGACATGGCAGGTGATATACTGAACTACCAGTTCCACTTGGACAGGAAGATTGATGATCCCTTCTGAATTTCTTTCTGCATTGTCATAAGCCTTGATTGTAATAATCCAGTTGCTTAAGTTCGCTTGGGTATACCCCACCTACTTTATGAATTTTAAAGTGCACAAGTTGAGGGCAGAGCCATTATCTACCAAGACCCTTTTTATTTTATGTCGAGTGACCACGACTTCAATATGTAAGGGGCAATTGTGATTAGCATCAATGTTGGGCATATCATTGTGGTTGAAGTGTAGTTTGTGAGATGAAGCTAGGTGTCCCACCAAGGCTTGGAACTGTGTAGGATCCATATTATTAGGCACATAGGTTTCTTGTAAGGCTCTGTTGAGGATTTCTTGATACACGGGGGAAGACTTGAGTAAATCCAAGATGGAGATATGTGCAGGGGTCTTTCCCAAGTGATCAAGGATATTGTACTGGGAAGTTACAGGAGTCGGTTGGGCAGGTGTAGAGGCTGCAAGAACGGTGATGCAGGATCGTCGTGTGGTAACAACACATTGAGAGTCTTTAGCTTCGACATGTATCATGGATACACGAGGTTCTACCTACTCAATGTAATGAATAACACCCTCGTAATTGAGAGGTACATTCTTGTAGCTCACGTTATTTGTGCTGTTGTTTTGAGGATTACTGTTGGAAGTGCTCGGGCCTTGGTTATGGTTTGGGAAGGCGTTTTGATAGATCTGCAACTGAGCATTGGACAACGGAGCTTGATTAGGATCAACTTTGATGTCACCTCGATCTATGAGATCCTGGACGTAGTTTTTTAGACCTAGAAACTTATTCAAAGAGTGTCCTTTGATTTTGTGGAACTCACAATATTCATTTTCCCTAAACCATGCAGGCTTAGGTTTGGATTCATCGAGTGGCTTAGTGATAGGGTACGTGATTGGATAACTAATCTGCAACAATTTGTTGAAGATGAAACTCAAGGGTTCTCCTAGTTGAGCATATTGGCGCTTAGTGTTCCCTTGGTTATTTTAATTGAACTATTAGGGAGGACGGGGCGTCCCTTACGGTACTGATATGGCATTGGGTATGGATTGCTATTGCTTCTGAGATGTGTTGGCCACGTGGACATGTTTAGTGTTAGTGACACCATCATTTACTGCATTTTTGTTCTTGTTCCAAAAACATGGCTTATCGTTGAATGTCCATTCCCTATCTTGGTTATATATTTTGATGCACCCCTTGGCGACAAGGGCACACTCAAGGATGGGTCCTTTCTCCACTACCTCCGCGAAAGTGGTGACACAATGTAATCGGAAGTTGTGGGCCATGTCAAGATGAGAGTTTTCCACAAAAAGGGTGACCATATCCTTCTCTTTCAAAGGGGTTTTCATTTGGCTTGCTAGGGCACGCCACCTTTGGAGGTAGCTAGTAAAGGTTTCCCCTTCATGTTGTTTCTCTTTGAGGAGATCCAGGGTATCAGTATCTTTCTCCAAGTTGAAGGAGAAGTAGGAGACAAACCTTTCTGACAAGTTCGCAAAAGATTTTATAGATCCCTTGTCGAGGGTCATGAACCACCCTAGTGCGTCGCTTCCCAGACTTCGGGGGAACAGACGCAAGAGATAGTTGTCATTGTGGATCACTTCTTGACACTGGGAGTAAAACTCTCGTAGGTGGGCCTTAGGATCTTTGTTCCCCTTATACTTGTCAAATTTTGGCATCTCAAAATGTTTGGGGAAGGGAATCAGTGAGATGGAGGGATCATAAGGATATGGGCATATATCTTCGAACTTGAACGATTGTTTTCTAGTCCTTGCTTGGAGATCCTTTAGTGCGGCTTTGATTTCTAGGATGTCCGCATTGGCTGGTGTGTTGGATGGGTATTGATGGTAGGATGATTGTGGATTCTGAGAGGATGTTTGGAGATGAGGAGGTGGCAGCCCTTGTTGATACGCCAAGGGACCTTGTTGATAAAAAGGTTGTTGTTGCGAGGTGGGATATGGATTGGCTGGGTAGTTGTGGGTGGTGTATTGTTGGGAAGTAGGGAGAAGGTGTTGTTGATTGGCTTGCGAATATTGGGGGTGTTGATGTGACTGTTGCGATGCCCCATAGGAGGGTTGTTGTTGATATTGGGGCTAGTTGTAATAGTTGTAATGATGGGGTGGTTGTTGATATTGTTGTTGATGCATAGTTGGTGGTTGTGATGGGTGAAATGGGATGTTTTATGGTGGTTGCACTTGCGGGCATAAAATGGATGCAAGGAATGGAGATATGGTCGAGGCTGAAGGCTGAGGTTGATTTCCTTGCGATTGATATTGTGATGGTTGTGTTGAAAATAGTGGATTGACCAATGGTTGTTGTTGAGGTGGAGGTGCGATTGAGATGTTGTGCGAGGGAGGTTGTTGAGCACTAGTGGGAGCGTAGGATTGGGGAGGTTGTTGAGCACTAGTGGGAGACTAGGATTTGGGAGGTTGTTGGGATACGAACGATGATGATGGAGGGATGTTAGATTGGGGCGGCTGTTGAGGTACAAACGACGATGGAGGAGGGATGTTGGATTGGGATGATGGGGGAGGATTAAATGACGATGGAGGAGGGATATTGGATTGGGATGATGGTGGAGGGTTGAATGATGATGGTGAAGGATTGGTTGCCCCGGGAGGTGGGGGCAAGGCGGTGAGAGGGTTGCCCCCAGCATTGACGGGAAGCGAGTTTGAGGGGGCGGTGCTGGTAGCATTAATGGTTATGGTTGCAGGATGTTTTGCGGCATGCCATAGGCATAAGGATCATTGGAATCAATGGTTTGAGGTGCTCCCGTGACCGAGATGGTGGGATGTGTGGGATTGCCAACTCGATATAGGACTGCGTTGCCGAATTCAGGTTGATGCCAACCTTCTATGGAAGGAACGTTGGGGACATACGAGCTACTAGGGATGTCATGTGCACCTTGGGGTACATTAGACATGGAGGTGCCATACTTAGATAAGTCGACACCTGATGGTAGCTTGACACCCTTGTCAATCAAGTGAGCCAAGATTTTGTCCCCATGTCTTTCGAGAAGGCGTTCTGTCATTTGGGCATTAACTGGGTTGCTAAAGTGTTCCTCAAATGTGAGCTCAGGTTGATCAGCCATGTTTTCTTCCCCAGGTGGTGATGTGTTTTGACCATCCATGTTGGATTGTGTTGAGGTACCATTGTGGAGATCATGGGGGATGTTCATTGTGTTATTGGGATCTTGAGGATTGTTTGATTGGGCGTTCAGGGCTTGTTGGTCGGCCATTTTCTATGCTTGCGATCAAGTCTAAACGGGCATGCAAGATGATGACAGGGATCAAGGTATTAGAAAGACCTTGATGATGAAGGATTGATTTGATTTTGATGAAAGATTAGTTGACGACGATTGATTAGGTCGACGTGGATTGGCTTGATGGGATTGAATTGGATTGATTGGTAGATACTGGATTAACCTAGATTCTGGGTATTGGTCCGAATAGGTTTGATGATGTGGGGATCAGATCGATCTGATGATTAGGATTGATGTGATGATAGATACGATGAAGACCGAGATCCACAACCGAGTTTAAGAAGGATCCTTGGTAACACTAGGTATTGATTGAAAGGTGGATGTGCGATAACGACACAGAATCCAACTTGAGATAGAAGCAGATTGATTGGGTCGAAAAGGATAACTGACCTAAGACAGATAGCAATCCTAAGCCAGCTACGATGATTGTGATTAGGGATAACTACCTAGGTCAACTTGGATGACAACTCCAATGGGGTTTATATGGAATAACGGAGATCAGCGATAAAAGCATGTTTAGGATGGATGGGGAGTGTCTCAAGATAGATGAATGGTTCTTGAAACAAGCAAAAGACTATTCAGGACAAATGACCCTTAGAACGAAGGGATGGGGGCTCAAAACAGACGTTTAGGTGTTTGTTTTGGATGCTAAATGGTCGCTTCAATGTTCAAGACAAAGGGATAATGAATGCCAAGTGATGATATAGGCTGGTCAAAGGGACAGGTCCACCACTGCACAAGGGCCAGTCCGCCACAGCACAGGGGCAGGTCCGCCATAGGGATTGGACAGGTCCGCCACAGGGTTAGGACAGGTCCACCACAGGATTAGGACAGATCCGCCATAGGGTTAGGACAGGTCTGCCACTGCAATTGGATAGGTCCACCACAAGGTTAGGACAAGTCCACCACAGGATTAGGAAAAATCTGCCACTGTAATTGGACAGGTCCGCCACAGGGTTAGGACAGGTTTGCCAAAGGGTAAGTTTTTAAGTTGGATGTTTGGATGGATGGGTAAGGAAAAAGACCCAAAATATAGCAATCATAAAAGACTTGGCCAAACTGACAATCACTGGTTTATGCACAAGAAAGACAATTCAAATAGCACAACCCTAATATTAGTAAAAATAGGTATGGTCAACAAAGTCTTCTACCCTATGATGCACATGGTTGCTAAGGAGTCCTCGATATACACCCGGTACATGAGGCCCAAACCGTGAACACCAACCCGTTACAAGCATGAGTCGGGAACCTTAGCGAGATACTAAAGGCTCAGACCAACTCTTCACGTGATCCCGACGCTTCGCCAATTACAACGTGGTTGGATTGAGGTACATCTTTCACTCTCCCCCCTTTATATACCCTACCGGTATGCGTGGTTGGAATCCTCCCTTGGGGCGATGAAATCCCCAAGCAGGTCCCGCTAGGAAAGTGAAAAAGGGTGACTCAAAAGGACTTGGAAAGCTACGATTTCTCTTCACCCAGGATCGCCAAATGGTGCAAGGGGATTGGATACGTCAAATAGCCTTCCCAAACATGCCAAACAATGTTTATTGACACCCTTTAATTAAACTATGTTCCTATTTTACCAAAAGAAAATTGGAAAAAACTTGAACATTTTACCTTTTGGAGGACAGGTCCACCACTCTGCAAGGAAAAATCCGCCACTCTGTCAGGACCAGTCCACCACTTTGTCAGGACAGGTCCGCCACAACAGGACAGGTCTGCCACCGGAGGACAAATCCGCCACCCTGTCAGGACAGGTCTGCCACTGCTGGACAGGTCTGCCACTCTATTAGGACCAGTCTGCCACCTTTGGATAGATCCGCCACTCTATTAGGACCAGTCTACCACTCTGCAACCTGGACTCTGAAAAATGCAAAAAATAGCAAACGTGAAGAAAATAGACCCATTTGTGGGTCCCACCGGGCGTGCCATAAATGTGATAGGCCGAATGTGAGCATTAGAAAGCAAGCAACAAGTAAAAGAGTGCAACTAAACACCTAAAACAACCTACACGTCAAGATTAGCCTAAGTTGGAAACAACACAAAGCAAAAGCAACAAATGGAACCTTATACCTTGCGTCGAATCGATCCTTTGGTTGGCCCTTCGATCTTTGATGTGTATGCTCCTTGGATGGCAAGTAGATGCAAGCTATGTGATGTGGGGATGAGTGCAAGTGGATGAACACAAGAAAATGGCTAAGTAAGAGTTGAGAAACAAAATTGCAAGAGTTTGGCTAGCAAAATGATCTCCCCAAAATGAGAGAAAAGAGGGGGTATTTATAGGATTTTTGGGAAATCCTATGGGAAATGGACGGTTGAGATTGATCCACCAAATATCAAGATGTAGGGCTAAGGTGAGTTGAGAACTCACAAGCCCTCACATCTTGACATGTGGCATGTGAGATAGCCCTAAAAGGTGAAGTGGACATGAGGTGGAAGGAGAAGGACATGACATGGAGAGGGGTACAAAGTACCTTTGGGATTGGACAAGATCTCCTCATAAAGGAGGTCCTTGTCCCCATGTGGGTGAGAGGACATGTGAGGAATTAAAAATTCCTCAAATATTCTCATGGGGATGAGAGAAAGAATAAAGAATGAATAGAGGACATGTGGGGAGAAGTGAAAGAATTAAAAATTCCTTTTAGGTGCCTTGGGGGATTAAAAGGTGAATTAAAAATTCACATGGGGAAGGGGGATGCCTTGTCCAAAAGGAGAAAGCCTTTAATAAGGTTGACTCAAGGACATATGCCATAAATAGGATGAGGATTAGGTTAGGCTAATGAAATGATTAAGGTTGTACAAGTACTCAGTTAGATGGACTAATGACTCATTAGAAGCAAGTGGGAAATTATGGAGGATGTGACCTTAATGATGATTAAGGGTGTGCACATGCTAACCCTAGTTAATTAGAAGGAGATGAAGTAATTAAAATGGATTAGGGACCAACTTGCAAAAGTTGGAGGATGTGACCATGAGAGAGAAAAGATGAATTAAAAAATGAATTTTAATTCAAAAGGGGAATATGACTAAATTAAATAAAAGGGCATATTTATTCAATTTAGAGGAGGAAGAGGGAAAAAGTATTAAATTAAATACTTTAGGACCTTTGTGCAAGATGCAGGGTATTAATTAAACAATTGGCTTAATTAATATTGACAGAGGGGATGAGCAACCAGATGAATAAGGAGACGCGTTTGATCATATGGAGGTGATCAAATTGGACATCTACACTTCTTATAATTTAAAGCAATTGATCATGAACAATGTGTAGCAATTCCTTTAAAGTGGGGGGCATACAATACCATAATTCATTTTCATTCTTTGTTCCTAGTGTAGCCTTGTCTTTTATATGACATGTTTGTTAGTTTGTGGATGACATTGGGTGTGATGTCCTTAATAAGTGTGATTTTTCTTAGCATATTATATTCCACTTTGTGGTTTGATGTGATGCACTACATCTGCTAAGTTGCGAATTTACTATTATTTGATTGGTCCTCTCTTGGAGACATTAGACACAATGTTCCCTAAGTGATTGACCTTACATAAATTGAACAAGACTCTGTTGAACATATTTCACATTATATTTTCACACTTTTCTTTTTTTTTTGCCACCTTGCATAACTCAACTTGCATGCATGTGGTGCCGTCTTATTTGTTCACGATTTCTAAGCAAAGTAAGTTTTTTCTTCTCTCATGAAGCTCGAATTAACATCCTTTTACCTTTTGTTTTGTGGCGCCATGTTAAAGTTAGCACAAGGTATAACTTTGACATGGTTGAGTGGGAAGCCCACCTAGCAGCATGAATTTTCCCCATAGCCACTTTTGTGTTTGTGAGTGTGATCCGGTGGACATTTTTCAGTGAAAATTGAAGTGTCTCAATTTTCTCCAAAATCTGCACCATCAGAAAGAGCTCGGTGTCCTGGTTCCAACGCAACTCGAACGGAGCAAAAAGGAGTCCGTTTGCACGAGTTATGGCTGGTCAAACCTTCGGTCAAACTAGGATCAGGGGCGTCTAGGAAGTGGAAAAAATGGCATCGTCAAAAATATTTGAAGTCAGCGTCATCGCGAAGAGCTCGTCGAGAGGATTCTGATGGTGTTCGTTTCGTCGAAATCTGACATCGGACGCAAGAGTTATCAGCGGTCAAAGTTACAGGTTTGACTGTGGACTTGAAGTACAGTGATAACGTCATCATCCGTACAGCTGACGTCAGCATGCGGTACGAAATCTGAAATGGACCAATCAAAAGTTGACACATGGCATTCCGTACAATCTGTACATGTCGACATGGCACGATGACGTGGCAGGTGACGTCAGCAAGGTCAACAAATCATTGATTGACACGTGTCAGTCGTGTCCACGTAAGCACACAGTCAGTGCACAGTCAGCATCCTCGTTGGCCTCCACGTCAGCAGTCCAGTCAGCAAAGTTGGCGAATCGGGATTGGACACGTGGCGTGTTGAGTTGGCATATGGTACAGTCCAGTCACTGACACATCGGCTGTGAGTCAGCAACATCAGCGAATTGTTCTCAGACACGTGGCATCTGGTCAGATCTGAGTCAGCAATGTCAACCCATCGATTGTTGCCATGTGGACTAATGAGAGAGTGCCACGTGGTCTTCTTAACCTCCGCCGATGGTTGAATTTTCAAGTTTATAACAAAATCTTGTTGGGGGGGATTCGATCCCCCAACCATCCATGCGCGAAAAATCTGCGGCACCGTTGTGCTACAGCCGTCGCTCTTAACTGTGGGTTGGTAGCGGTTGTCTTTGTTTAGATTTTGTTGCGATGTGTTTTAAAAATGAGCGGATGGGCATTGAACCCGAAACCACCCGGGTGCCAAAAGGTTTATCCGCCGATAGGCCATTCAACATTTTCGATACAAATATGGCATCGGTTAGTTTTGTTAATACTTTTAAAACCGAATTCCTTATTTTTAAATTGAAACCCTCCAAAAGTTCAACAAAATAATCCTTTTTAGGATTAACCAAAAATCCTCCATAACAGAATAAGCCCGGGAGTTAGAAAATAAAGGGCTTTGAATTAAATCAAAAATATTAAGGGAATTTTTAATATGGATTTTTATATAAATATGGGAGATTATCAAAGATTTATTATGTAAAATGGGGGGATTATGGAAGATTTCTATGATTTTTGGAGAGATAAGGAATATCTTGTAAATCAATTGGTTAAAGGCCAAATTGAGCAAATTATTTGTATAAAAAAGGGGCTTGAGGTGAGGATTGTAATCAAGTTTTCTTTTCAGGTGATGAAGTCCTGATGCTGAAGTGACGGAAGAGGAGTCTTGTTGAAGAGTTTTCAAATCATTCTTGCATATCAAAGCATCGTTACGCTGCCGAAATGCTTGAAGAATGGTGGTGCTATTGTAATTGATTTTGGAGTTAATCGGATCGGTCTCTCTATTGGAGTGGACCCAGAGACGTAGTCACTTTCGTGACAAACTCCATTATCAACTGTTTGCACTTCTCTTCTTCTCTCTCTTTCTGCCTCTCATTTCTTTTCATTCTGTTATAATCACCTTGTTATTACTTTTATTCTGTTATTTCCTTAAGTTAATTTCATTTTAATTAACTTGAAATAATCATTGTAAAGCATTGTAAAAGTTAAACATTTAAACTGCAATCTAGTCTAGATCCTATACAGATCAAGTTGGTATCAGAGCATAGTTGACTATTATCGCAGTTATTGTTTTTTTGAATGCTAACGAGATCCAGGATTCAGAAAGGTGAAGGCAAGCTTGAAGACTTTGATCCTGAGATTGGGAAGCGTAGAACATTGTCAAAGATGTCAGTTTCTGGAATGGAGGTTCCTGAAGAAATCAGTGAGCAGGAATTTCGAAGAGCATTCCTCGAGATGAAGGCAAAGGTGGATATTCTTTTTCAGGAGAGACAAGAATGGAAGGAACGTGAAGAAGGTTCGTCAAAGCAAGAAGATCGCAAAGACATGAAAGGGAAACAACATGGAGATGGTGACAAGCAACCAAATCACCCCTTTTCTTCTTCTCCTCCCTCTTCTCCTTCTCCTTCTTCTCCATCTTCTCCTCATTCTATTTCTTCTAATCCTTTCAAAAGTGGGTATAAGCCTAAAATAAAACTGGATGTAAAATTTGATTTACCAAAGTATTGTGGTGAACTTAATGCTGAGAAATTGGATGATTGGATTCAACAAATAGAGGTCTACTGTAGAGTCCAAAATCTAATAGATGATGTTGATAGGATCCAATTAGCTACTCTTCGTTTAGGAGGTACAGCCTTAACTTGGTGGGAGAGTAAGTCTAAGGCAGAAGTTTCATAACATGGTAGAGTCAGTTTAACTTGGGCAGAATTTATTAATGCACTTAAGAAGCAATTTTATCCCTTAGGACATATGCAACAGTTAATGATGGACTGGCAAATGTTTAGGCAAGGGAAGGGTCAAACTATCCAAGAGTACACCCATGAGTTCAGGAAAAGGGCTATTTCTTTGAATGTTCCTTTGTATACCCAAGACACGTTGTTGAAGTACATAGGAGGTTTGCATTCCTACCTTAGGCATTCCATTTTGGTTTTGAACCCTTGTAACTTAGATGAAGTGTCTGTTCAGGAAACACACTTAGAGTCAAGGGGTAAAGGATCTTTTATTGATAATGATGTAAAGAAATCTTCTAAGAATGTAGAGACAGGGAAAGGAAAGAAGGCAGCTACAAATAAGAAAAGATGAGAAACTTTCTTGTTCTCATTGTGACAAGAATGGCATGATGAAGAAACATGCTGGAAGTTGCATCCAACTGAAGCCTAAGTGGGCTCAAAGACGTAATCAAAACAAAAAGGTAAGGAGAAAGCTGAATGTTGTTATGGATCTTGGTTTAGATTCATGATGAGACTAAGATAACAGCTATGGGTCTAAAAGGTAAAGCCTCTATTTCTGGTGTTTTTGTTGCTAGTTGTGCTTCTACTTCTACAGTTAATGATTTCTTTGAAGATGCAAAAATGAATGAGTTTTTCATTTAAGGGTTGGTGCTAAGAACAATAAAATTGATGCACTCATAGATAGTGGGTCTCAAGAATTTAATTTCAGAAAGTGTTGTAAAGAACTTGGGATTAAAAACTACACAACTTAAGAAACCTTATCCACTAGGCTGGATTTGTGAAAATGATAAGTTGCAAGTAACAAGACAATGCACCTTAAGGTTCACAATTACTAGTAAATTTGTGGATGAAGTTCAGTTTGATGTAGTTCCACTGGATATCTGTGGGATAGTGCTTGGTAGCCCTTATCTTTATGACAGAAAAGCTATATTCTACAGGGAACATAATCATTATCACTTATTTAAAGATGGCATTCAGTATATTGTACATTCTCACAGGATTAAGACTGAACGTTCTTTTGCAAACACAGGGCAGTTAAAGAGAGTAATTAATGCAAGTAAAGAGTTAACTCTTATGTCTGTCAGTATAGGTGGTTCTACACTTGAACTTGGAGTAGCTAACCAGGGTCAGATGTTGCAGGATGCACCAACATTACAGCATGAGAAAATGATAATTGAAAGCATTGATGAATCCTTGGGTAAAAATATTCCTGTTGTAAAGGATCGAATTGTTGTTGACTTATTCTCTTTCATTTTTGCATTGGTTTTCAGTTTGATGCTAGTCAATTTTTGTTGGTTAGCGGCTATGGTAATTGATGTAGATGTTTATGGAAGTGATAACAGTAAAGTTATGTTCAACAATCTTGTTGCAGTCTTCATTGTGCTTGTGAGTCAGGTATTCAGATGTACAGAACATACAGGACAAGTGGGGAGGCCAAGTCCTCACTTATTGTCAAAGTAAATGCCACTTTTGGAGGTCCAAAAGGTCTTCAGTGGGGAGGCCTGATCCGGTGGACATTTTTTAGTGAAAATTGAAGTGTCTCAATTTTCTCCAAAATCTGCACCATCAGAAAGAGCTCAGTGTCCTGGTTCCAACGCAACTCGAACGGAGCAAAAAGGAGTCCGTTTGCACGAGTTATGGCCGGTCAAACCTTCGGTGAAACTAGGATCAGGGGCGTCCAGGAAGTGGAAAAAATGGCATCATCAAAAATCTTTGAAGTCAGCATCATCGCGAAGAGCTCGTCGAGAGGATTCTGATGGTGTTCGTTTCGTCGAAATCCGACATCGGACGCAAGAGTTATCAGCGGTCAAAGTTACAGGTTTGACTGTGGACTTGAAGTACAGTGATGACGTCATCATCCGTACAGCTGACATCAGCATGCGGTACGAAATCTGAAATGGACCAATCAAAAGTTGACACATGGCATTCCGTACAATCCGTACATGTCGACATGGCACGATGACGTGGCAGGTGACGTCAGCAAGGTCAGCAAATCATTGATTGACACGTGTCAGTCGTGTCCACGTAAGCACACAGTCAGTGCACAGTCAGCATCCTCGTTGGCCTCCACGTCAGCAGTCCAGTCAGCAAAGTTGGCGAATCAGGATTGGACACGTGGCGTGTTGAGTTGGCATATGGTACAGTCCAGTCACTGACACGTCGGCTGTGAGTCAGCAACATCAGCGAATTGTTCTCAGACACGTGGCATCTGGTCAGATCCAAGTCAGCAATGTCAACCCATCGATTGTTGCCATGTGGACTAATGAGAGAGTGCCACGTGGTCTTCTTAACCTCCGCCGACGGTTGAATTTTCAATTTTATAACAAAATCTTGTTGGGGGGGATTCGATCCCCCAACCATCCATGCGCGAAAAATCCGCGGCACCGTTGTGCTACAGCCGTCGCTCTTAACTGTGGGTTGGTAGCGGTTGTCTTTGTTTAGATTTTGTTGCGATGTGTTTTAAAAGTGAGCGGATGGGCATTGAACCCGGAACCACCCGGGTGCCAAAAGGTTTATCCGCCGATAGGCCATTCAACATTTTCGATACAAATATGGCATCGGTTAGTTTTGTTAATAATTTTAAAACCGAATGCCTTATTTTTAAATTGAAACCCTCCAAAAGTTCAACAAAATAATCCTTTTTAGGATTAACCAAAAATCCTCCATAACAGAATAAGCCCGGGAGTTAGAAAATAAAGGGCTTTGAATTAAATCAAAAATATTAAGGGAATTTTTAATATGGATTTTTATATAAATATGGGAGATTATCAAAGATTTATTATGTAAAATGGGGGGATTATGGAAGATTTCTATGATTTTTGGAGAGATAAGGAATATCTTGTAAATCAATTGGTTAAAGGCCAAATTGAGCAAATTATTTGTATAAAAAAGGGGCTTGAGGTGAGGATTGTAATCAAGTTTTCTTTTCAGGTGATGAAGTCCTGATGCTGAAGTGACGGAAGAGGAGTCTTGTTGAAGAGTTTTCAAATCATTCTTGCATATCAAAGCATCGTTACGCTGCCGAAATGCTTGAAGAATGGTGGTGCTATTGTAATTGATTTTGGAGTTAATCGGATCGGTCTCTCTATTGGAGTGGACCCAGAGACGTAGTCACTTTCGTGACAAACTCCATTATCAACTGTTTGCACTTCTCTTCTTCTCTCTCTTTCTGCCTCTCATTTCTTTTCATTCTGTTATAATCACCTTGTTATTACTTTTATTCTGTTATTTCCTTAAGTTAATTTCATTTTAATTAACTTGAAATAATCATTGTAAAGCATTGTAAAAGTTAAACATTTAAACTGCAATCTAGTCTAGATCCTATACAGATCAAGTTGGTATCAGAGCATAGTTGACTATTATCGCAGTTATTGTTTTTTTGAATGCTAACGAGATCCAGGATTCAGAAAGGTGAAGGCAAGCTTGAAGACTTTGATCCTGAGATTGGGAAGCGTAGAACATTGTCAAAGATGTCAGTTTCTGGAATGGAGGTTCCTGAAGAAATCAGTGAGCAGGAATTTCGAAGAGCATTCCTCGAGATGAAGGCAAAGGTGGATATTCTTTTTCAGGAGAGACAAGAACGGAAGGAACGTGAAGAAGGTTCGTCAAAGCAAGAAGATCGCAAAGACATGAAAGGGAAACAACATGGAGATGGTGACAAGCAACCAAATCACCCCTTTTCTTCTTCTCCTCCCTCTTCTCCTTCTCCTTCTTCTCCATCTTCTCCTCATTCTATTTCTTCTAATCCTTTCAAAAGTGGGTATAAGCCTAAAATAAAACTGGATGTAAAATTTGATTTACCAAAGTATTGTGGTGAACTTAATGCTGAGAAATTGGATGATTGGATTCAACAAATAGAGGTCTACTGTAGAGTCCAAAATCTAATAGATGATGTTGATAGGATCCAATTAGCTACTCTTCATTTAGGAGGTACAACCTTAACTTGGTGGGAGAGTAAGTCTAAGGCAGAAGTTTCACAACATGGTAGAGTCAGTTTAACTTGGGCAGAATTTATTAATGCACTTAAGAAGCAATTTTATCCCTTAGGACATATGCAGCAGTTAATGATGGACTGGCAAATGTTTAGGCAAGGGAAGGGTCAAACTGTCCAAGAGTACACCCATGAGTTCAGGAAAAGGGCTATTTCTTTGAATGTTCCTTTGTATACCCAAGACACGTTGTTGAAGTACATAGGAGGTTTGCATTCCTACCTTAGGCATTCCATTTTGGTTTTGAACCCTTGTAACTTAGATGAAGTGTCTGTTCAGGCAACACACTTAGAGTCAATGGGTAAAGGATCTTTTATTGATAATGATGTAAAGAAATCTTCTAAGAATGTAGAGACAGGGAAAGGAAAGAAGGCAGCTACAGTCAAGAAAGATGAGAAAATTTCTTGTTCTCATTGTGACAAGAATGGCCATGATGAAGAACACTGCTGGAAGTTGCATCCAGAACTGAAGCCTAAGTGGGCTCAAAGACGTAATCAGAAACAGAAAGGTAAGGAGAAAGCTACGAATGTTGTTATGGATCTTGGTTCAGATTCAGATGATGAGACTAAGATAACAGCTATGGGTCTAAAAGGTAAAGCCTCTATTTCTGGTGTTTCTGTTGCTAGTTGTGCTTCTTCTTCTACAGTTAATGATTTCTTTGAAGATGTGAAAAGGAATGAGCTTTTTCATTTAAGGGTTGGTGCTATGAACAGTAAAATTGATGCACTCATAGATAGTGGTTCTCAAGTGAATTTAATTTCAGAAAGTGTTGTAAAGAACTTGGGATTAAAAACTACACAACTTAAGAAACCTTATCCACTCGGCTGGATTTGTGAAAATGATAAGTTGCAAGTAACAAGACAATGCACCTTAAGGTTCACAATTACTAGTAAATTTGTGGATGAAGTTCAGTTTGATGTAGTTCCACTGGATATCTGTGGGATAGTGCTTGGTAGCCCTTATCTTTATGACAGAAAAGCTATATTCTACAGGGAACAGAATCATTATCACTTGTTTAAAGATGGCATTCAGTATATTGTACATTCTCACAGGATTAAGACTGAACGTTCTTTTGCAAACAAAGGGCAGTTAAAGAGAGTAATTAATGCAAGTAAAGAGTTAACTCTTATGTCTATCAGTACAGGTGGTTCTACACTTGAACTTGGAGTAGCTAACCAGGGTCAGATGTTGCAGGATGCACCAACATTACAGCATGAGAAAATGATAATTGAAAGCATTGATGAATCCTTGGGTAAAAATATTCCTGTTGTAAAGGATCGAATTGTTGTTGACTTATTCTCTTTCATTTTTGCATTGGTTTTCAGTTTGATGCTAGTCAATTTTTGTTGGTTAGCGGCTATGGTAATTGATGTAGATGTTTATGGAAGTGATAACAGTAAAGTTATGTTCAACAATCTTGTTGCAGTCTTCATTGTGCTTGTGAGTCAGGTATTCAGATGTACAGAAGATACAGGACAAGTGGGGAGGCCAAGTCCTCACTTATTGTCAAAGTAAATGCCACTTTTGGAGGTCCAAAAGGTCTTCAGTGGGGAGGCCTGATCCGGTGGACATTTTTTAGTGAAAATTGAAGTGTCTCAATTTTCTCCAAAATCTGCACCATCAGAAAGAGCTCGGTGTCCTGGTTCCAACGCAACTCGAACGGAGCAAAAAGGAGTCCGTTTGCACGAGTTATGGCCGGTCAAACCTTCGGTCAAACTAAGATCAGGGGTGTCCAGGAAGTGGAAAAAATGGCATCGTCAAAAATCTTTGAAGTCAGCGTCATCGCGAAGAGCTCGTCGAGAAGATTCTGATGGTGTTCGTTTTGTCGAAATCCGACATCGGACGCAAGAGTTATCAGCGGTCAAAGTTACAGGTTTGACTGTGGACTTGAAGTACAGTGATGACGTCATCATCCGTACAGCTGACGTCAACATGCGGTACCAAATCTGAAATGGACCAATCAAAAGTTGACACGTGGCATTCCGTACAATCCGTACATGTCGACATGGCACGATGACGTGGCAGGTGACGTCAGCAAGGTCAGCAAATCATTGATTGACACGTGTCAGTCGTGTCCACGTAAGCACACAGTCAGTGCACAGTCAGCATCCTCGTTGGCCTCAACGTCAGCAATCCAGTCAGCAAAGTTGGCGAATCGGGATTGGACACGTGGCGTGTTGAGTTGGCATATGGTACAGTCCAGTCACTGACACATCGGCTGTGAGTCAGCAACATCAGCGAATTGTTCTCAGACACGTGGCATCTGGTCAGATCCGAGTCAGCAATGTCAACCCATCGATTGTTGCCATGTGGACTAATGAGAGAGTGCCACGTGGCCTTCTTAACCTCCGCCGATGGTTGAATTTTCAAGTTTATAACAAAATCTTGTTGGGGGGATTCGATCCCCCAACCATCCATGCGCGAAAAATCCGCGGCACCATTGTGCTACAGCCGTCGCTCTTAACTGTGGGTTGGTAGCGGTTGTCTTTGTTTAGATTTTGTTGCGATGTGTTTTAAAAGTGAGCGGATGGGCATTGAACCCGGAAACATCCAGGTGCCAAAAGGTTTATCCGCCGATAGGCCATTCAACATTTTCGATACAAATATGGCATCGGTTAGTTTTGTTAATACTTTTAAAACCGAATGCCTTATTTTTAAATTGAAACCCTCCAAAAGTTCAACAAAATAATCCTTTTTAGGATTAACCAAAAATCCTCCATAACAGAATAAGCCCGGGAGTTAGAAAATAAAGGGCTTTGAATTAAATCAAAAATATTAAGGGAATTTTTAATATGGATTTTTATATAAATATGGGAGATTATCAAAGATTTATTATGTAAAATGGGGGGATTATGGAAGATTTCTATGATTTTTGGAGAGATAAGGAATATCTTGTAAATCAATTGGTTAAAGGCCAAATTGAGCAAATTATTTGTATAAAAAAGGGGCTTGAGGTGAGGATTGTAATCAAGTTTTCTTTTCAGGTGATGAAGTCCTGATGCTGAAGTGACGGAAGAGGAGTCTTGTTGAAGAGTTTTCAAATCATTCTTGCATATCAAAGCATCGTTACGCTGCCGAAATGCTTGAAGAATGGTGGTGCTATTGTAATTGATTTTGGAGTTAATCAGATCGGTCTCTCTATTGGAGTGGACCCAGAGACGTAGTCACTTTCGTGACGAACTTCGTTATCAACTGTTTGCACTTCTCTTCTTCTCTCTTTCTGCCTCTCATTTCTTTTCATTTTGTTATAATCACCTTGTTATTACTTTTATTCTGTTATTTCCTTAAGTTAATTTCGTTTTAATTAACTTGAAATAATCATTGTAAAGCATTGTAAAAGTTAAACATTTAAACTGCAATCTAGTCTAGATCCTATACAGATCAAGTTGGTATCAGAGCATAGTTGACTATTATCGCAGTTATTGTTTTTTTGAATGCTAACGAGATCCAGGATTCAGAAAGGTGAAGGCAAGCTTGAAGACTTTGATCCTGAGATTGGGAAGCGTAGAACATTGTCAAAGATGTCAGTTTCTGGAATGGAGGTTCCTGAAGAAATCAGTGAGCAGGAATTTCGAAGAGCATTCCTCGAGATGAAGGAAAAGGTGGATATTCTTTTTCAGGAGAGACAAGAATGGAAGGAACGTGAAGAAGGTTCGTCAAAGCAAGAAGATCGCAAAGACATGAAAGGGAAACAACATGGAGATGGTGACAAGCAACCAAATCACCCCTTTTCTTCTTCTCCTCCCTCTTCTCCTTCTCCTTCTTCTCCATCTTCTCCTCATTCTATTTCTTCTAATCCTTTCAAAAGTGGGTATAAGCCAAAATTAAAACTGGATGTAAAATTTGATTTACCAAAGTATTGTGGTGAACTTAATGCTGAGAAATTGGATGATTGGATTCAACAAATAGAGGTCTACTGTAGAGTCCAAAATCTAATAGATGATGTTGATAGGATCCAATTAGCTACTCTTCGTTTAGGAGGTACAGCCTTAACTTGGTGGGAGAGTAAGTCTAAGGCAGAAGTTTCAAAACATGGTAGAGTCAGTTTAACTTGGGCAGAATTTATTAATGCACTTAAGAAGCAATTTTATCCCTTAGGACATATGCAGCAGTTAATGATGGACTGGCAAATGTTTAGGCAAGGGAAGGGTCAAACTGTCCAAGAGTACACCCATGAGTTCAGGAAAAGGGCTATTTCTTTGAATGTTCCTTTGTATACCCAAGACACGTTGTTGAAGTACATAGGAGGTTTGCATTCCTACCTTAGGCATTCCATTTTGGTTTTGAACCCTTGTAACTTAGATGAAGTGTCTGTTCAGGAAACACACTTAGAGTCAAGGGGTAAAGGATCTTTTATTGATAATGATGTAAAGAAATCTTCTAAGAATGTAGAGACAGGGAAAGGAAAGAAGGCAGCTACAGTCAAGAAAGATGAGAAACTTTCTTGTTCTCATTGTGACAAGAATGGCCATGATGAAGAACACTGCTGGAAGTTGCATCCAGAACTGAAGCCTAAGTGGGCTCAAAGACGTAATCAGAAACAAAAAGGTAAGGAGAAAGCTACGAATGTTGTTATGGATCTTGGTTTAGATTCAGATGATGAGACTAAGATAACAGCTATGGGTCTAAAAGGTAAAGCCTCTATTTCTGGTGTTTCTGTTGCTAGTTGTGCTTCTTCTTCTACAGTTAATGATTTCTTTGAAGATGTGAAAAGGAATGAGCTTTTTCATTTAAGGGTTGGTGCTATGAACAGTAAAATTGATGCACTCATAGATAGTGGTTCTCAAGTGAATTTAATTTCAGAAAGTGTTGTAAAGAACTTGGGATTAAAAACTACACAACTTAAGAAACCTTATCCACTAGGCTGGATTTGTGAAAATGATAAGTTGCAAGTAACAAGACAATGCACCTTAAGGTTCACAATTACTAGTAAATTTGTGGATGAAGTTCAGTTTGATGTAGTTCCACTGGATATCTGTGGGATAGTGCTTGGTAGCCCTTATCTTTATGACAGAAAAGCTATATTCTACAGGGAACATAATCATTATCACTTATTTAAAGATGGCATTCAGTATATTGTACATTCTCACAGGATTAAGACTGAACGTTCTTTTGCAAACACAGGGCAGTTAAAGAGAGTAATTAATGCAAGTAAAGAGTTAACTCTTATGTCTGTCAGTATAGGTGGTTCTACACTTGAACTTGGAGTAGCTAACCAGGGTCAGATGTTGCAGGATGCACCAACATTACAGCATGAGAAAATGATAATTGAAAGCATTGATGAATCCTTGGGTAAAAATATTCCTGTTGTAAAGGATCGAATTGTTGTTGACTTATTCTCTTTCATTTTTGCATTGGTTTTCAGTTTGATGCTAGTCAATTTTTGTTGGTTAGCGGCTATGGTAATTGATGTAGATGTTTATGGAAGTGATAACAGTAAAGTTATGTTCAACAATCTTGTTGCAGTCTTCATTGTGCTTGTGAGTCAGGTATTCAGATGTACAGAACATACAGGACAAGTGGGGAGGCCAAGTCCTCACTTATTGTCAAAGTAAATGCCACTTTTGGAGGTCCAAAAGGTCTTCAGTGGGGAGGCCTGATCCGGTGGACATTTTTCAGTGAAAATTGAAGTGTCTCAATTTTCTCCAAAATCTGCACCATCAGAAAGAGCTCGGTGTCCTGGTTCCAACGCAACTCGAACGGAGCAAAAAGGAGTCTGTTTGCACGAGTTATGGCCGGTCAAACCTTCGGTCAAACTAGGATCAGGGGTGTCCAGGAAGTGGAAAAAATGGCATCGTCAAAAATCTTTGAAGTCAGCGTCATCGCGAAGAGCTCGTCGAGAGGATTCTGATGGTGTTCGTTTCGTCGAAATCCGACATCGGACGCAAGAGTTATCAGCGGTCAAAGTTACAGGTTTGACTGTGGACTTAAAGTACAGTGATGACGTCATCATCCGTACAGCTGACATCAGCATGCGGTACGAAATCTGAAATGGACCAATCAAAAGTTGACACATGGCATTCCGTACAATCCGTACATGTCGACATGGCACGATGACGTGGCAGGTGACGTCAGCAAGGTCAGCAAATCATTGATTGACACGTGTCAGTCGTGTCCACGTAAGCACACAGTCAGTGCACAGTCAGCATCCTCGTTGGCCTCCACGTCAGCAGTCCAGTCAGCAAAGTTGGCGAATCAGGATTGGACACGTGGCGTGTTGAGTTGGCATATGGTACAGTCCAGTCACTGACACGTCGGCTGTGAGTCAGCAACATCAGCGAATTGTTCTCAGACACGTGGCATCTGGTCAGATCCAAGTCAGCAATGTCAACCCATCGATTGTTGCCATGTGGACTAATGAGAGAGTGCCACGTGGTCTTCTTAACCTCCGCCGACGGTTGAATTTTCAATTTTATAACAAAATCTTGTTGGGGGGGATTCGATCCCCCAACCATCCATGCGCGAAAAATCCGCGGCACCGTTGTGCTACAGCCGTCGCTCTTAACTGTGGGTTGGTAGCGGTTGTCTTTGTTTAGATTTTGTTGCGATGTGTTTTAAAAGTGAGCGGATGGGCATTGAACCCGGAACCACCCGGGTGCCAAAAGGTTTATCCGCCGATAGGCCATTCAACATTTTCGATACAAATATGGCATCGGTTAGTTTTGTTAATAATTTTAAAACCGAATGCCTTATTTTTAAATTGAAACCCTCAAAAGTTCAACAAAATAATCCTTTTAGGATTAACCAAAAATCCTCCATAACAGAATAAGCCCGGGAGTTAGAAATAAAAAGGCTTTGAATTAAATCAAAAATATTAAAGGGAATTTTTAATATGGATTTTTATATAAATATGGGAGATTATCAAAGATTTATTATGTAAAATGGGGGGATTATGGAAGATTTCTATGATTTTTGGAGAGATAAGGAATATCTTGTAAATCAATTGGTTAAAGGCCAAATTGAGCAAATTATTTGTATAAAAAAGGGGCTTGAGGTGAGGATTGTAATCAAGTTTTCTTTTCAGGTGATGAAGTCCTGATGCTGAAGTGACGGAAGAGGAGTCTTGTTGAAGAGTTTTCAAATCATTCTTGCATATCAAAGCATCGTTACGCTGCCGAAATGCTTGAAGAATGGTGGTGCTATTGTAATTGATTTTGGAGTTAATCAGATCGGTCTCTCTATTGGAGTGGACCCAGAGACGTAGTCACTTTCGTGACGAACTTCGTTATCAACTGTTTGCACTTCTCTTCTTCTCTCTTTCTGCCTCTCATTTCTTTTCATTTTGTTATAATCACCTTGTTATTACTTTTATTCTGTTATTTCCTTAAGTTAATTTCGTTTTAATTAACTTGAAATAATCATTGTAAAGCATTGTAAAAGTTAAACATTTAAACTGCAATCTAGTCTAGATCCTATACAGATCAAGTTGGTATCAGAGCCTAGTTGGCTATTATCGCAGTTATTGTTTTTTTGAATGCTAACGAGATCCAGGATTCAGAAAGGTGAAGGCAAGCTTGAAGACTTTGATCCTGAGATTGGGAAGCGTAGAACATTGTCAAAGATGTCAGTTTCTGGAATGGAGGTTCCTGAAGAAATCAGTGAGCAGGAATTTCGAAGAGCATTCCTCGAGATGAAGGCAAAGGTGGATATTCTTTTTCAGGAGAGACAAGAATGGAAGGAACGTGAAGAAGGTTCGTCAAAGCAAGAAGATCGCAAAGACATGAAAGGGAAACAACATGGAGATGGTGACAAGCAACCAAATCACCCCTTTTCTTCTTCTCCTCCCTCTTCTCCTTCTCCTTCTTCTCCATCTTCTCCTCATTCTATTTCTTCTAATCCTTTCAAAAGTGGGTATAAGCCTAAAATAAAACTGGATGTAAAATTTGATTTACCAAAGTATTGTGGTGAACTTAATGCTGAGAAATTGGATGATTGGATTCAACAAATAGAGGTCTACTGTAGAGTCCAAAATCTAATAGATGATGTTGATAGGATCCAATTAGCTACTCTTCATTTAGGAGGTACAACCTTAACTTGGTGGGAGAGTAAGTCTAAGGCAGAAGTTTCACAACATGGTAGAGTCAGTTTAACTTGGGCAGAATTTATTAATGCACTTAAGAAGCAATTTTATCCCTTAGGACATATGCAGCAGTTAATGATGGACTGGCAAATGTTTAGGCAAGGGAAAGGTCAAACTGTCCAAGAGTACACCCATGAGTTCAGGAAAAGGGCTATTTCTTTGAATGTTCCTTTGTACACCCAAGACACGTTGTTGAAGTACATAGGAGGTTTGCATTCCTACCTTAGGCATTCCATTTTGGTTTTGAACCCTTGTAACTTAGATGAAGTGTCTGTTCAGGAACACACTTAGAGTCAAGGGGTAAAGGATCTTTTATTGATAATGATGTAAAGAAATCTTCTAAGAATGTAGAGACGAGGGAAAGGAAAGAAGAAGGCAGCTACAGTCAAGAAAGATGAGAAACTTTCTTGTTCTCATTGTGACAAGAATGGCCATGATGAAGAACACTGCTGGAAGTTGCATCCAGAACTGAAGCCTAAGTGGGCTCAAAGACGTAATCAGAAACAGAAAGGTAAGGAGAAAGCTACGAATGTTGTTATGGATCTTGGTTCAGATTCAGATGATGAGACTAAGATAACAGCTATGGGTCTAAAAGGTAAAGCCTCTATTTCTGGTGTTTCTGTTGCTAGTTGTGCTTCTTCTTCTACAGTTAATGATTTCTCTGAAGATGTAAAAAGGAATGAGCTTTTTCATTTAAGGGTTGGTGCTAAGAACAGTAAAATTGATGCACTCATAGATAGTGGATCTCAGGTTAATTTAATTTTAGAAAGTGTTGTAAAGAACTTGGGATTAAAAACTACACAACATAAGAAACCTTATCCACTAGGCTGGATTTGTGAAAATGATAAGTTGCAAGTAACAAAACAATGCACCTTAAGGTTCACAATTACTAGTAAATTTGTGGATGAAGTTGGAGTTTGATGTAGTTCCTTTGGATATCGTGGGATAATTAGCAGTAGCTACTTATCTTTATGGCAGAAAAGCTATATTCTCTCTGAGGGAGCGAAGTCATTATCCGTGTTTAAAGATGGCATTGATTTATATTGTACATTCTCACGAGGATTAAGAGCGTTCTTTTGCAAACGAGGGATTAAAGTAATTAATGCAAGTAAGGAATTAACTCTGATGTCTGTCAGTACAGGTGGTTCTAAACATGAGCTTGGAGTAGCTAACCAGGGTCAGATGTTGCAGGATGCACCCGCAGTACAACATGAGAAAATGATGCTTGAAAGCATTGATGAATCCTTGGGTAAAAATGTTCCTGTTGTAAAGGATCGTATTGTTGTTGACTTATTCTCCTTCATTTCTGCATTGGTTTTCAGCTTGATGCTAGTCAATTTTTATTGGTTAGCGGCTATGGCAATTGATGTAGATGTTTATGGAAGTGATAGCAGTAAAGTTATGTTCAACAATCTTTATTTGCGGTCTTCATTGTGCTTGTGAGTGGGGTATTGGATATGCGAAGATATAGGACAAGTGGGAGGCCAAGTCCTCACTTATTGTCAAAATAAATGCACCACTTTTGGAGGTCCAAAGGTCTTCGGTCAGGAGGCCTCATCCGGTGGACATTTTTTAGTGAAAATTGAAGTATACTCAATTTTCTCCAAAATCTACCATCGAAAGAGCTCGGTGTCCTGGTTCCAACGCAACTCGAACGGAGCAAAAAGGAGTCTGTTTGCATGAGTTATGGCCAGTCAAACCTTGGGTCAAACTAGAATCAGGGGCGTCCAGAAGGCGGAAAAAATGGCATCATCAAAATCTTTGAAGTCGGCATCATGTGAAAGAGCTCGTCGAGAGGATACGATGGTGTTCGTTCGTCAAAATCCGGAGCATCCCGGACGCAAAGTTATCGGCGGTCAAAGTTCACGAGGTTGTGTGGACTTAATCTGATGATGGCGTCATCATCGTCTGGTGACATCAGCATCGCGGTACGAAATCACAAATGGACCAATCAAAAGTTGTACTGGCTTCATTTAAATCCATTACGCTATGACGCCAGCGCGATGGCGATGGCGAGGTGGCGTCGGCAAAGATGACAAATCATTGATTGACCGCGTGTCGATCGTGTCCACGCATTAACCCACCCGGTCGATTACCTGATCCCGGCATCGTTGGCCTCCCGTCAATGATCCGGTTAGCAAAAGTTGGCCGAATCAGGATTGGACCGCGTGGTGTTGAGGATTGGCATATGAATGCCGATCCGATCAACACGACCGTGTTGTGGTCGGCAACATCGTGAGTGTTCACCGGACCGTGGCATCTGGTCGAATCAGAATTGACAATGTCCAACCCATCGATTGTTGCCATGTGGACTAATGAGAGAGTGCCGTGGTCTTCTTAACTCTCCGTAAAGCGGTTGAATTTCAAGTTTAGAACAAAATCTTGTTGGGGGGATTCGATCCCCCAACCATCCATGCCTTGAAAAATCCAGCGTGACGCGGTTGTCTTCTGGTAGTCACTCTTAGCGTGGGTTGGTAGCGGTTGTCTTTCTGTTTTAGATTTTGTTGCGTGTGTTTTAAAGTGGCGGATGGGCATTGAACCGAACACGGGTGCCAAGAGTTTATCCGCCCGATAAGCCATTCAACATTTTACGTCTGATTATGGCATCGGTTGGATTTTGTTATGCTTTTAAAATAGAAGATGCTTATTTTTAAATTGAAACCACTCCAAAGTTCAACAAAATAATCCTTTTAGAGTTAACCAAAATCCTCCATAGCAGGGAATAGCTTGGGAGTTAGAAAATAAAGGGCTTTGAATTAAATCAAAAATATTAAGGGAATTTTTAATATGGATTTTTATATAAATATGGGAGATTATCAAAGATTTATTATGTAAAATGGGGGGATTATGGAAGATTTGAAAATATTATGGAGAGATAAGGAATATTTTGTAAATCAATTGGTTAAAGGCCAATTTGAGAAAATTCTTTGTATAAAAAGGGGTGTAAGGTGAGAGAGGAAATCAAGTTTTTTTGGGACGATGAAGTCGATCTTTGAAATTGTGGAAGAGTCTTGTTGAAAGTTTTCAAATCGTCTTGCATATCAAAGCATCGTTACGCTGCCGAAATGCTTGAAGAATGGTGGTGCTATTGTAATTGATTTTGGAGTTAATCGGATCGGTCTCTCTATTGGAGTGGACCCAGAGACGTAGTCACTTTCGTGACGAACTCCGTTATCAACTGTTTGCACTTCTCTTCTTCTCTCTCTTTCTGCCTCTCATTTCTTTTCATTCTGTTATAATCACCTTGTTATTACTTTTATTCTGTTATTTCCTTAAGTTAATTTCATTTTAATTAACTTGAAATAATCATTGTAAAGCATTGTAAAAGTTAAACATTTAAACTGCAATCTAGTCTAGATCCTATACAGATCAGAGCGCATACCAACTAGTGTATGTATCTTACTTCTTTTTGGTATTTCTCAACTCATGTACAACCAAAAGTTCTATGGCCCCAGAGTGAGTATATTTGGGCCTTCTCACCTCGTGGAATCATCATGTATTCTATCACCCTAGAGTGAGTGCACATTCTCATTTAGCCTAGATCTAATTCACAACTAGTTGGGTTGATGATCAAAGCTTCATTAGATTCTCAAAACTTGTGTGCTCCTTTATTCTTATGCTTGGTTTTCCATGGATTCTTCATCCTAGGGGCTTGATCATTGTTATTCCATCTTTCTAACGTAAGTACATTTGAACCCTTCTCTCGATGTTCATGGCTACTTTAGTGTGATTCTGAAGCAAATTCTTCTTCTCACTAAAGTGGGGGCTAAATATGCTATAGAAAAATGTCCCCTTATCATTTCCATGGCATTTAAGTTCTTGTTTCATGGTGTGTGACATATTTTTCTCTGATTTTATGATGTAACATGGCTTGAACACACTTATTTAGGTACTAAAATACAAAAATTGAAGTCTTGTGAAGGCGTTGTGAAGTTTTGTAAAAAAATTCCACATTATTCTAGACTCTATTTATCATAATTCACCTAAAAATCATCTTTTTCAACATCAAAAAGTCCTATTTTCAAGTGTTGTAAAGTCTTGAAATAATGATTCACACTTTTCTAGACATATTCCCCTTATTTACACTTTTCTTATGACTTATTTGACCCCTTTATACACTCAAATGCTTTATTTAAGTGTATTTTTGAATATACTCCCCACAAATAACATTAAATACAACTTAATTCCTGACACCTAGTTTCAAGTTCTAGGTGGGACCCATTCGCCATGGGTGGCGAATGAGTCCCGCTTGGCTCCAAAACTCAAAATATTTTGAATTTCCTTTCGAGATTTATTTGAAAATCACTTGATGCCTGTGATGAGGTATGAATGGTTAATAAGGCATAAGAAGTTGTAAATAAGTGTATTTACATCCATTCTAACCCCCATTCACTCATTCATTCAAGTATTCATTCATCCACTCATTCAAGCATTAAATCAAGCATCTTGTAACATATCATCAACCAATATTCAAGCACTTTGGAGCATCTATTGACATTTCTTCAAACTTGCATCTTCAAGGGTTTGGTAAGTTTATGACATTTACATGTTATCTATTTATCATTTCTTTTACATTTCATTTATTTCTATTGGGTTTGATTACCAAAGTGGGGTTTGACCAAGGAAAACCCCTATTTGCTAACCCACAACCATTTTTCCCCTTTGAATGTGTATTTGCAACCTTTTGTATGTAGATTTAACAATTTTATAGGTGTTAAAAAGTGGAGAACAAGTCAACTAGGTTCTTGAATTGAATTCATTATTATTTCAAGCTTGGTGAAGGTTTTCTGTCTATTTCCTATAGAACTGACCTCGACAACTTGACAAGCAAACATTTCTAGATCTGGTGTTGCAGTATTGTCTCCTGATTTTGCAAAAAATTGGGAGAGGACGGATTCACCACCAGTGGTGACTAAGTACCACCTTAGGACTAAAATTTTGATTTTGTCAGATTCTGGATCCCATCTGTCAGAAACTTTCTCCTGACACTTTTTCATCAAGTGGAGGACTAATTCGCCACCCTTGCCGAATGAGTCCCACTATGGAAAATCGGTAATTTCAGTCAACATTCCAAACATTTCAGATTCATCATACTTCATCCAAGTGTACTTAGATTCATCCCTTTACTTTTTGTTCTACATATTTTCTTTATTTTATTGATTGTTTGCATATCACAGTGTGTTTTAAAACATAGTTGAAATCTTAGTTTTGCATTCATTTACATTAGTTTAGATCATTCAATTGTATTTATTTTAGTCCATTTAGCATATACAACATCATACATTGCATAATGTGAATGAACCCTTAGCATTTTTGGATCTAATCTCTCTCCTTTTAGGTGAAAAACCCTATAAGACTTAGAGAGCCTATTGGGTCCAAAAATCTACAGTTCACCCTAAAAAATAGCAGTGGTTCTAAGACAAGAGTAAGCATGTATTAGTCCTCCATAAAAAATTTTGGTAACATTTTTTCATTTCCAAAATCCTTGTTGAATTTCCAGACTTCCCAGGTACACATACCCTAACCTATTGTTGCATAATGTCATCATTTGCACTCCTTATTTGGCTTGATTATTAGGTTTTGTGAGTTGAATGTTAAAGTGTCTTTTCCAAGATTTTTCTTGGTAGTGAACCCCTCAAAGCTTGAAGATCCCCTTCCTAGGTTTTTCTTGTTGAGAATTGACTCACCTTTAAGGTTGATAGTCAATCCAATTTGAATTCCTAAGAAATTATTAATTGGTCGAGAGAGAATAGAAGTGGTAATTTTCCACCCATTTTCCCATTTTCTCTTTGGTTCAACAATAAATCAACTATACATCTGTAAACAAAAGCTTATCAAAGAAAAAATAGAGGTTGACACTAGTAACACTTACTAATGACAACATAATGTAACTAATCAAAGCATCACCACAAAATCCTAAGAATATAGACCTATTTACATCAATGAAAACACAAACATAATACTAGGGCATGTGCAGGATCACGATGGGCCAAAAAGTGGCAATATGATGGGTATTGTGGCTGACAA
>VDFB02000921.1:0-19116 GCA_007258455.2 Sequoia sempervirens | reverse complement strand
GTTCCAAATCAGGAGGACAGGATTTTTGTTGTACTGTTGTTTAGTGTCTTCATCTTTCTCCATCTTCTCCATTCAAGGCTAACCCAATCTTGTGCCCTCAAGAGATGTCTCCATTGAAGAATCATGAGAATTTTGTGCCACCAACTCAGTCCCATGGCTGCAAGCTATGTCTCCATGTTTGTTCATTTCTCTAGCCGGCATGACTTCCTCACAGGATGCCTCAAGCTCTTCCTCCCTTTGAATTCCTTATGCAATCTCTAATAATTAATCCATCATCCTTTTGCTCCTTGATCCATCCTAAATTTTAAAGCGATTGACAATAGTTCATAAAATCAAACTACCCCAAAGAGAAATATACAGACCAATGCTAGTTGCATACATGATTCACTTGCATGAATTATTATTAGCTACATGATTATTTAAATCCATGATCATTATTCAAAGGTACAAACATAAAATACTTATCTCTTTATTGTTGGTCAATTCTACAAATATCCAGCCAGCGATGCCTTTCCAGATTTCAATCTCCATATCTTTCCCTGATCCTACTACTCCTTTTATATCTTTGACAGCTACACCTGACTTTACATTTTTGACAGCAAAGATCTCCTCCTACGAGCAACAGCTTCAGTAGCTTTCTCTCAGCAATCAACACCTGGTTTCTTTGACTGCGAACTACAACACTTTTCTTGAATGGTTGTTATTTATCTTGTTTATGGCAGCTTCCATTTTGGCGATTCTAGGGATGTAACTGCGGCTTCTCTCCTCAAACCAGTGACTCATTATAAGCTCAAATAAATGCCTTCTTTAATCCTCAATCTTCAGCAATTCACACTTTTTCTGCGATTTTTTCTTTGGCAACAGTAATCTCTCCAGCCTTATAGGGACGGATATGACTAAAGAAATTCCTTTGGTTGAACAGTGATCTCTATTCCTTTATTTCCGTTAGTTGCGATGCTCCTCTAAATTGAGCTTTTGGGGTCGATGCCTTTAAGATCTTTTCATTTGCGCCTTCTTTGACTGGATTCTCTAATCTACAGCGACCTACTATGATCGTGGAAACAACTTATATTAAGACATTGATCCAATCTTAACAACTGCAATGGTGGCAGCAAACAAATCTTCAATCCTCCAATAATCTTCCCATCTGATAAGATTGTGCCCACGATCAGCAAATACATTCACTAATAACCCTCTATGAACAACTATCCTCAGATCTTCCTTCGCTTGAATGACACAGAAGCTTACTCATTTTAATTAAAAGTGTTCAAACAGCAATCCTCTGTCTTCAAAGATGGTGACTGACACTTCAACCTTTCCAGACAACTGCAACTCTCCAATGATCGCTTGATCTTCTTCAACCTCAAATCACCCTAGATCTTTTTGCTCTGATACCATGTTAATTTTAAGAACAGAAATGCAACTAAGCAGAAGATACAACATAGAACAATGAACACAGTATTTTACCCTAGGAAAACCCTCCTACTCTAGGGAGAAAAACCCAGCAAGATATTCTCTTATAAATCAGAATAATAAGTGCAGAAATAGCAAACAAAATCAGGCCCTAGAAGAGGCCGAGTCTCATACAATGAATAATGACACTTCTCCTTGAAGCAAATCTTGAATACACAAAATAATGGCACTTCTCCTTGAAGCCAATCTGCTGCTTAGAAAATAGACCTGCTGCTGAAGAAATTTGAACTTTGCCTGATTGATTTATTATCATCGAATGAGGATACACCTCCTTGGTATAGGCAAGATCAGGCGACTTCCTTCTGTATTGACCTTGCAAGTCAAATATCGGTTTAATGAAAGATAGGCCGCTAACCTGCCTAAGTGATTAAATCGTTTGCTTAGGTACACCTTTGAGCTTGCAAAACACTCAATGCATATTAAACCTGTTCGGTAAAACCCTAACCTTTGGGGTGCTGCTCATGAATCCAAGCAGTCCGAATCCAATGAACCCAAACCAATACTCAGGACCGGGTAAATATAGGGATGCAAGAGCGAGGTAACTCATGATGATCCTGCAGATGGATATACGCGCATTGTTTTGGTAGTCAGCAGTTAGGAAGGACAGTGGTAGAGATGTGGAGCATGACGGTAATTGTGGCCCATTTTTCTAAAACAACTTCCAATTTACAGTTTGAAACTTCATTTCCAATCATGTCATCAATAAGTAGGCGTAAAGTTGAGATCTAATGCAGTCAGCATTGTGAAAAAATAAGGCATCCAAACCCCACCCGCACCAGAAAATTTAAGGGTTTGCTCTTCGCTTAAAACAAGAAAATGCATTTTTCATTGTTTAGTTGGCTCTAATCTGCAACAAACTGTGGCTTTTCAAGGGTGAAATTTTAGGACACACATTTGCAGTCACCAACATTTGTTCAACTTTTTGTCTTGTAATTTCCTACATAATCTGCAATATGTGAAAAATATCATTTATTGTTTATAATTCCTTTTCAAAGAACAACAGTTTAAACCCAGCTTAGGTTTATAGGTGTTCAAAAAACATCTATAAAATATTGGTAATGTTTTTAAAATCTAGTGAGTTGAGGTTTTCAAACAAAAATTTGAAGGTTTTTTAAGTATGAAATAATTATAAGGATTTGGGTTTGTATGGTCTTGCTGTGCAATGCCAAAATTTAGAATCTTGTTCTGTCAAATAAGCATAACTTGAATCTTGTTCAGAATCATTGAGTATTAGATGTGTACTCAAATTATGTTAGGCACTGAAAAAAGCCTGTAACCAACCCAGAAGACTGTGACAAATGTCATAGGGAAAATTTGTTATTACTAAAGTTATTTGTGTCTAATACTTTAATCCCTAAGGTTTGTAATGATACATCTGCTAGTGCATTGTGGAGTTCTTTGAAAGATAAGTACAAAACTTTTGAAAAAAGACGGGGCCCTATATTTAAAAAATATGTTGTTTTCTTCTAGATTGGATGAGGATGTGTCTTTGTCAGAGCATCTTCTAAAACCCAAAGATCTTAGGGATCAACCCATCATGGTCAACAAACCAATGGATGAGAAAAATTTGGTTGCTCTGATTATCAACAGCCTACCGCCCTCCTTTGAGACTTTTCTGGAGACTTTGAACCTATTTGATGGAAAGCCAAACTCTAACCTTTGACAAGACAATTCATATATATTGCAAAAGGAATATTGACAAGAACAAATGAAAGGAATTACTTCTAGGAGTTCAAAAAGTGCACTTGTTGCACATTTTTGGGGTACAAACTACAGTTCTCCTCCTACTTCACAACCATGGAAAAAGGTACAATGTTTCTACCATTAAAAATTTGGGCATGTTATGAAAGATTGCACAAATAGATGGTATCATCTATTCCCCAAGGCACAAAATGAATTTAATGTGGCGGCTACTATTGAGGAAGACCATGATGAGGATTTTGCATTGATGGCTTTTTCAGTTAGTGTTAAAATCAGTTGATAGTTATTTGATTCAGACACATCTACACATTTCACGTATTGAAAGAACTGGTATGTCATATTTATTGTTGATGATTAGGGAATATGTTTCACTTGGTGATAGCAAGTCACATATAGTTGAAGGGATAGGTGATGTGAGAATTGTACTAAATAATGCAATCAAACTTTTAACACGGAATGTTAAGTATGTTCCAAGTTTGACAAAAAATTTACTCTCTATTAAGCCAAATTACAAATAATTTTAACATGTTAGTTCGATTTTTTGGAACAAAGTGCATTGTTTGTAATATGTGTTGATGTTTACAGCGTCAGGCCTCTTACTTCCAGCCACGACCTTGTATCAAAGCAATAAATAAAATATAGCCTAACGGCTATTTAATTTATTGGAAACGTCACTAGTGAAGAGGCGCTTCACTTGGGAATAAATAATATTTATTTATTGTTAATCGAAATTGTATGAGGCCGACTTCATATTGTTCCCCACCCTTCATGAGTTACATCTCTTCATTTTGAAGGCCGACATTGCATCTAGAAGAGGCACGATGGTTTGAGGATCTCCCTTTCGATTTGTATATAAGGAGGCTCGAGTTTCTCATTCATTAACATCTTACAATCACTCAAGAAAGTGTGAATTTACCTACAGCCAAGTTCGAGATTGGAGTGCATCATTATAGAGATCAAAGTAATTCTTCTAGAAGGCCGAATTTATCATGAAGGAAGAGCGATATTATTATTAGGAGGTTGCATCAAGTTTGGTGCTGATATTTGGCCTTGTGATCGGCCTCATTGTAAAGAGAATTGTTGATTATCATTCAATATATAAGTGATATATTGTTGCTGGGATTTTCTCCCTCAAGTTGAGGGTTTTCCCAGCATATATGCTGTGTCAAATTGTGTGAAATTATTTTAATTCTGCTTATTTAATTTATGTTCCTAAAACTAACATGGTATCAGAGCAGGTTTAAGCAAGATCATGATCAGATTTCTAGAAGCAGCGTACTCTTCCTCTCTTGTTCTCATCTTCGTGTGTCTATCTTATCTTCAAAAATGGTGAACGGGCTCAAGGTTGAAGATAGACTTGAAGGTGCTTCCAACTTCACCTCTTGGAAGTTTAGAATTCTGATTCCATTGGAAGAAAATGAGATTGCTGAGTTCGTGGAGAGCGAAGTTCCCGAGCCTTCCGATGAAAATGAGAAGTCACAATGGAAGAAGAATGGCACAAAAGCCAAGAAGATTTTGATTGATTCTGTGAAAGATCATCTTGTGCCTATTATCTCCAAGTTGAAGACAGCAACAGAGATGTTCAAGACCTTTGAGGGATTGTATGAGATTAATAATACAAGCAGAGCTCTTGCATTGAGGTAATAGCTTCATCATATCAAGATGGCGAAAGGAGATTTTGTCATCTCCTTCTTCATGAAGATCACTAAGTTAAGAGATCAGCTTTGTGCCATTGGTCATATGGTTGATGATAAGGACTTAGTCATGTTGGCACTTAATGGTCTTCTTCAATCTTGGGAGCCATTTATCCAAGGCATTAGTGGAAGATCAAAGCTACCAAAGTTTGATCATCTTAGGGCAGATTGCATTCAAGAGGAATCAAGATTGGCAGTGAGAGGCAATGGGCGAAGTTCTAACAATGAAGATATTCATGTGCTTGCTGCTCAATCATCAAAGAGGAAAAGAAGAGAAGGGAAGAAAGGAAATTTCAAGAGGAACAGAGATAGAAGATCGAACGGTGCTCTTGAATCTAAGAAGAAGAAGGATCTCTCCCATATACAATGCTTCAGATGTGACAAGTTTGGTCACTATGTGAACGATTGTCCAACTAGACCAAAACAGCATGCTTCCATAGCAGATGTGGGTGAGGTCTCTCCTCAGAAGGATTCAAGAGACAATTCAAGTGGATTTCTATTTATTTCTGCCCTATCAAGCAATGTTCGAACAGATAGCAACACATGGTTGATTGATAGTGGCGCCTCTCATCATATTACTAGATTTACAGAACATCTTTCAAATTTGGTGGAGAGAGATACAAGCATTCAAGTCATAATTGGAGATGATGCATGCTATTCTGTGAAAGGTGTTGGAGCCTCCTCTCTTCACTTAGATTCCGGCATCTCTCTTCCGTTGAGCGATGTGTTATTTGTACCAGGCATCAAAAGGAATCTTGTCTCAATTTCAGCTCTGGAGGACAAGGGATATCAAGTTGCATTTTCTAAAGGAAAAGTTCTTGCATGGTCGAAGAACTCTAGCATCAAAACAGCCCGAGTGATTGGTGTTCGGCAAGAGAGTCTCTATAGACTTTCCACTTGTCCAATGCAGGCATTGTTGCATGAGTCCACCAGTTCATGTGAGCTTTGGCACAGGAGACTTGCTCACCTTCATTTCAAAGCACTCCCATCCATGGAGAAGATGATCACTAGCCTTCTGAAACTCAGCCAGGAGCATTAAGGTACTTGCCGAGGATGCGCATTGGGTAAGAATACTAAAGGTCCTTTTCATAGTAGTGAGAGTAGACCCAAATGTATTCTAGATCTTGTTCATTCTGATTTGTGTGGTCCAATGTCTGTTGCTTCCTTGAGTGGTTTCTAGTATTATGTAATTTTCATTGATGACTACTCTAGAAAGACTTGGATTTATTTCTTAAAGACTAAAGAATTTGAAGAGGTACTTGAGAAATTCAAAGAATTTAAGGCTCAAGTAGAGAACTTGTCCAGGAAGAGGATCAAAGTTTTGAGATTTGACAACGGAGGAGAATACATCTCTAGAGGCTTCCATAACTTTTGTATTGAGGCAGGGATTAAGAGGGAGTTTTGTGTCACTTACAATCCACAGCAAAACAGTGTTGCAGAAAGGAAGAACAGGTCCATTGTTGAGGCAGCTAAAGCTATGATCCATGATCAAGACTTGCAAACCTTCCTTTGGGCAGAAGCCTCTAGAACGGCAGTCTATGCTCAGAATCGGAGCCCTCATCGTATTTTGGAGAACATGACTCCTGAAGAAGCCTTCCACAGGTGTGAAGCCTGAAGTTAGTCACTTGCGAATCTTTGGTTGTCCTGTGTATGTTCATGCGCCTAAAGAAAAAAGGACTAAGTTGGAACCATCTAGCAAGAAAGGAATAGTTGTGGGCTACAGTGAGTCTTCAAAAGCATACAAGATTTACATTCTAGGTCAGAAACAAATAGAGATCAGCAGGGATGTTACATTTGAAGAAGATGTTGCATTCAAGAGATCTAAAAGCTCTTACATGGAGATAGATAATGAAGACTAGGAGACTCCTCAGGACATGGAAGTTGACCATACTCCTGAGATTCAGAGGGAGTCTAAAGAAGATGGTGATCCAGTTGAGCCTTTGCAACCAACTGATGGGCCAAGAGATATTGTTATAGGTCAAAAGAGACCTCTATGGGCTAGGCAAACAATGCAGGAGGCAGAAAAGTTTGCAGCCCCTAGAGGAACATTCAGAGAAAGCAAAAGACCACAGAAGTTTCCAAGCTATGTTGCATTAATAAGTCATATTATTGAATCTGAGCCTTCCAGTGTTGAGGAAGCTTCAAGTCAGCAAGTACGGAGAGATGCTATGGCTAAAGAATATCAATCTATCCTCAAGAAGGATGTTTGGGATATTGTACCTAGACCAGAAGGGAAATCTGTTGTATCTTCTAAGTGGCTTTTCAAGATCGCCACGCAAACCGGTGGCTTTTTGCTACCGGCGCCAGATCAGCAATAATCATGCCACCGACCGTTACGGTCGCATGACGGAAGATTGCGCCATCTGCGTCAATGGAAGCGAAGAGTACCACGACAACCGGTTAATTTATATCGCGAAGAATTTTATGGTATCACGTTTGGCATGACGGATCGGTTATCTCGATGGACTTCCTTTGCACCCATGCCGATCTCAAACCCCACTCGCCACCGGGACAAGGAGGCATTGATCTTGGTTCTTTATGTTGATGATCTATTTCTTATAGGAGAAGAACATCTCATTATCAAATGCAAGGAGTTAGCTTTTGAATTTGAGATGAAGGATCTTGGATACATGCATTACTTCCTTGGTTTAGAAGTATGGCAGAGGCCTAATGAGATCATTCTGAGTCAAGGGAAGTATACAATAGACATCTTGAAGAGATTTGGCATGATGGATTGCAAATCCATGTCTACACCAATGGAAACCAATTTGCAGAAGCTAAAAGAGTCTGCAGCTAGCTCAGATCTGGTGGATCCTCCTATGTACAGGCAGTTGATTGATCGTTGATGTATCTAGTTAATACTAGACCAGATATTTCCTATGCAGTGAGTGCTCTTAGTCAATTCATGTGTGAGCCAAGGAAAATACATCTAGTTGTAGCGAAGCATATCCTGAGATACTTGCGTGGCACAAATGGATATAGCTTGAGATATTCTTCCAGTGTGGATCTAAAGCTGCAAGGATATTCTGATTCTAATTGGGCAGAGTGTGTAGCTGATCGAAAGAGCACCTTTGGATGTTGCTTTAGTTTGGGGTCTGTGATGATCTCCTGGTGTAGCAGGAAGCAGTCTTCAGTGGCACTAAGCACCGCAAAGGCCGAGTATATTGCAGCTTGTGTGGCAGCTCGAGAAGCAGTGTGGCTTCGGAAGCTCCTTGCAGGATTGTTTGGACAATCATTGGAGCCGACTATCATTCATTGTGATAATCAAAGTTGTGTGAAGCTTTCTGTCAATCTAGTGTTTCATGACAGAACAAAACATGTTGAGATCAAATACCACTACATCAGAGATATGGTATTGAGGAAAGCTATCCAATTGAAATACATTTGTACTAATGAGCAGACGGTTGATATTCTCACCAAGCCTCTCTCCAAAGTAAAGTTTGTGCACTTTCGAGACAAGCTTGGAGTTGTGGAGAATGAAGCCCTAGCTGAGAGAGAGACTTAGCATTAGTGATCTTCTGTGATTTGCTTTAAATGCATCTTTCTCTGTGAGAGAAATTTGAGGTGAAAGCCCTTGTTTCCACCCTCTGGGAGTAGCCATGGCGGATGTCATGTTGAGTGAATCCATGACAACATCACGTTGAGAGACTCTGTGATGATTTACTTGTACTTGTGTTTATCCACCCTTTGGGAGTAGCCATGGTGGACATCATGATGAGATGACGACATCACGTTGAGTGACTCCGTGATGGGCACTTGTGCACATGTTCTTTCCATACATGGGAGTAGCCATGATGGACGATATCACATTGAGTAACTCTGTGATGACCTCTTTCCACATATGGGTGTAGCCATTGTGGATGTCATGTTGAGAGACTCCATGACATTGGATAGCTGGAAGTATTCCTCCCTAGCTGAGAGGGAGTGTTGATGTTTATAGCATCGGGCCTCTTACTTCCAGCCACGACCTTGTATCAAAGCAATAAATAAAATATAGCCTAACGGCTATTTAATTTATTGGAGACGTCACTAGTGAAGAGGCGCTTCACTTGGGAATAAATAATATTTATTTATTGTTAATCGAAATTGTATGAGGCCGACTTCATATTGTTCGCCACCCTTCATGAGGTACATCTCTTCATTTTGAAGGTAGACATTGCATCTAGAAGAGGTGCAATGGTTTGAAGATCTCCCTTTCGATTTGTATATAAGGAGGCTTGAGTTTCTCATTCATTAACATCTTACAATCACTCAAGAAAGTGTGAATTTACCTACAGCCAAGTTCGAGATTGGAGTGCATCATTATAGAGATCGAAGTAATTCTTCTAGAAGGCCGAATTTATCATCAAGGAAGAGAGATATTATTATGAAGAGGTTGCATCAAGTTTGGTGCTGATATTTGGCCTTGTGATCGGCCTAATTGTAAAGAGAATTGCTGATTATCATTCAATATATAAGTGATATATTGTTGCTGGGTTTTTCTCCCTCAAGTTGAGGGTTTTCCCAGGGTATATGCTATGTCAAATTGTGTGAAATTGTTTTAATTCTGCTTATTTAATTTCTGATCCTAAAACTAACAATATGAAATAGGATCAAATAATTGCTCTAGGCATTAGGTAAAACAATGTGTACAAAGCCTTATACAAACTTGTTAACCTACTTTGCATGCTACACATGAGAAAACCTGTTCAAATCATAAACATAAGAAGGTCAGCACAAAAGCTGGTAATATGGTGCCATTAAAAGATGTACCTTTCAATTCATGGGGTATTCTATTACCTCAACCTTTGGCTGGTTTTCTTCCATTTGTATAGCAGCAATGCAAAACTAAAGGTGTCCCCATTCCAGCTAAGGTTCAGCCTATACAAACTTTTTCTGTAGTTGAGACTTTGTCTTCACAACATTCCTTTGTAGTGCTTTGGGGGCCCTAGTGGTATTTTGAAGGTAAGCATGATGATAGCTTAAAATCTTTCTAGATGCAACTGTGTAAATATTTTTACAGTCAAAAGTTCATGATTGTTAATGATGATGACTTTCCAAAATTAGATGTACCACCTAGCATAGACAAACCAATTGAAAATTCCATAACAAAACATATTCACTTTGTTCTTTTTGCATATCTTTCTTAGGTCCATGTTGTCATGAAGGTTTCCCATGCAAATATTTCTCACTATTTCTGCACATCTTGGGAGCCATGTTCTAATTTAATTACTCAACCTTCAAACCCTTCCAATTTAGTCATTAAAGAGATAATAAAGTGTGTATGTTTACATTTGTATGTAATAAGTAAGGTTGTTACAAGTCATTAATGGGATAATAAAGTGTGTATGCTTAAATTTGTATGTAATAAGGTTGTTACACGTCATTATTGAGGTTGTCGGACTTTCATTAATGAGATCGTTGTAAATTTTAGTTCCTAAATGATAAATCTATATAATACAGTACTCTCTCCATGAGATCTGCCTCTTCTTTCACCTCATTCTTAGACTATCATGTTACTACTACACATTCTACAAGTGATGACTATGTTGCTGATAGAACTACAAGAACCACATGTAAGTGCTAACGGAGTTATGCACTCCTAAGCAATGTTCCACTGGGACGCGTCCTCCCCCCCAACCCCGCATTTCCTAGACATCCCCATCTCAGACTTGGGGACTTGGGGGGAATCCCCCAACTAGCCCACCACCAGCGTCACCATCTCCAAGACATTGCTAGGACTTCGAGGATGTCGGGGTGTGCTCAAGACGTCTAGGGGACTCCTAGTTGTCTCCAAGATGTATAATTCTTATACTTATACATCTTTTTATAACTATTTTTTCAAGTAATATATGTATTTCAGCGCCCTGCCGCCAACTCCAAACTTAGGCCCTTGGTTCCCCCATCCTTGAAACCTATCCCCCCATCAGGAAACTCCGTGGAACTTTGCTCCTAAGTGTCCCAAGTCCTCCAAGTTCAATTGCCCCTCCTTAAGAAGTAATGGACCCCATTACATGAAATCATAATGACGTGGAAAGTTATGAACAACTTGCATTTCTATGTAAGGAATGTGACTCACTTTCACGATCTAGAAGAGAGGGATCTCTTGATGGTATGTCCATTACTCTAGTATAGATAATTTGATCAATCTCTATTGGTGCAAAATAATCAAGATTGATTTTAGCTAGTTGTAGATTCTTTGTCGTGTTGGAAATATCCAATAAAGTTGGTATTAATGGCATAAGAGTTATGTATTGAAAATGGAAAGCAAATCAAGCAAGAAAAGAAGATTAAGCTTAAAGGCATTATCTCCCACTTGCCTAATGATGGTGTAGGGCCCATACTGAATTGGACAAAGCTTACAACAAGGTCATGTCAATCGTTCCTTCTGCAAATGTAACCAAACCAATTCACCAGCTTGAAAGGTTTATGGTGTGTGGTGTGTGATGTTTGTCAAGGAGTTTTTTTCAAAATTGGTACTCGTACAAAACTTTACATTTCATGTTAAATTTATAGTCAGTATCCTTGTCAAGATAGTCAATGTTAGTCATGTGGTCATTTTCAAGTTATCAAGTCATGGACTAGGTTGTCTAATCACCATGTTAACATATCATTTACGGATAAAGAATGACAAGTTACGATAATTCAAAGCTTTTGGTGCTTGAAGGCTCAAACATTGATGAAGATTAGAAGGCAAGAACAACAAGACAGAACAAATTTTGAAAGTCTTTTCAACACTTTATCCAAAGAAGCAAATGTGAGCAATGGCACTATAAACCATAAAGGAAAGTATTTTGATGGAAATGGTTTAGTTGTCACACCTTTCAAGTGGCTTAACCAATGCAAAAGAGCAACTCAAGTGGCCATGGCAAAAGAAAAGTGCAACAAAGGAAAAGAGGAAAGACATCTAGAGTCCAAATAGCATCTATATGTTGGAAATGCCAATGAGAAAAGTCAACCAAATTGGCTCAATGGCTGAAAAAATGCAGCCAACAAGGAGTCAAGTGTTGAGTGAATCGAACATTTTAATTGACTCAACCAAGAAAAAAGTGCACCTTGGATGGTTAAGCAACTAGAAATCCCTGACAACCCAAAAATAAGAGCTAAAGTGGTTGCACCTTGGTCTTTGCATCACCATCCTAAAAGGGCAAGTCAACTAGCTATAGGGTGCAAGAGGCGCAATCAGCATTAAAAGGTTTAAAGTGATTAAGTGAAAGTTGCACTTGCTCAATGGCAATGCCACTCTAAAACAGCGATTATGCTTGCATTCAGTCTACAAAAGCATAACCACCTGCTAAAGAATAAAACATAAGTTAAAATCATGTTTCCTTAGTGTCAATGTCACTCTAAGGTTGTGACCATGATGGAGACAATGGTCAAAAAGCATGACAAGGTGTTATTCGGCATAAACAACATCAAAAGCCACTAAAGAAAGGCACGATCAAGTTGGTGATGGTGATGGTGATCAAAAAGTGCAACAAGATTTTAGTCTGCTAAAAACGAAACTAAATGCCTGTTTTTAGTTTTAGAAAAACAAAAAGCACTTAAACATCACGGTGCCTCTTATCCTAGTCGGCTAGCTATGGAAAGAAAGCAAGAGTTAAGGCAATCAAAGACTATATAATGGAATGTTTAGTTATTCAAATCATAAAACAAACTTTCCTTCAGCTATTCAGAGCAAAATACAGTCCCATTTTCTTGTTTTAGCAAGTTTTTGAAGGAGAATTCTAAAAAACAAAAGGAGACAAAAGCTCCTTATAAAGAAATTACAAGATCATGTTTCTAAAAAGAAACAATCGTTAACTATAGAAAACTAAAGCTAAAAAGCGGAAAGATACTAAAACAAAAAAAAGTGAACAGGAGTTACTAAAAACTCACTAAGTTAACTAAAAGAAAGCTAACGACTAGTAAAGGCTAAGATGACCATTAATATTACATTTAATATTTTAATACCCTCCCTTAATGGTCATCGTACAAACATAAACTTAGTCTACCCAAAATCTTCTTGAAGCATATCATCGGTGACTGATAACTGGAGAAGCATAACCGCCTTGCGATTGCAGATCCTTTCTCGCAAAACAATCAAATCAAGACACCAAAACTTGAAAACTGTGAGCTTCCTCTGCTTCCAGGTAGTATAACTTTTCCCATTGAACCTATGCATACTTGCCAACATGACATTGGACAAAGTAGTCGTCCCTCCCGTTTTCCAAAGCACAAACAACGAGGTAACACTGTGATCAGCTGGCAAAACACTGGACAATCAGCTGGTACAACTCACGAACTGTAAGATTTTTTAGAAAAACCTTCAAAAACTCTGCAAAAAATATTTTTTCAGAAAAAATTCTCAAAAAAGCTTCTAAACTACGAAATTTTTATAGAAAAATTTTCAAAAACTCTTTGAAAACTTCAGGTGCACGATTTTTTGTTGAGAAAAAAATCACCCAAAAAACTGGTCTGCAAACCCTAGCAGCAACCCACAATTTTTTAGATAGGAAAAAATCGTCAAAAAACTCTTCATGAAACAACACTTAGTAAATTTTTCAGAAAAAATTTTGAAATACTCTTTGCAGAATTTTTATTTTTCCCAGAAAAAATTCTGTCAAAACTGGCTCGAAAAACAACCCTTCAAGCTGCCATGAAAACACGATCAAAATCACCTACAAAAAAAGACCTGTTCACAAACCAATCTAAAATCCGTCAAAAGCCACAAACTCCAGGAAAACTGCCAGTTGGAAACTTCAATCAACATCCCGTCACAGAAAAACAGCAACAGCAACGAAACAATCCAGGACACCAAATAAATTCAGAAATTCGTCCATGAAAACGCTAGTATAAAGGAAGGACGCCAAATCCACACAAAGCCACGATTCTTTGAACAAAGAAACCCTCAAACAGAAAGAAAAAAAAACTCGAAATTCCTCAAAAAATCTGCTTTAACAAAAAAAAAAAATTCTAAACCCTTTCAAAAAAAATTCTTCGATTTTTATTTAATTAAAAAAAAAAGTGGTTAACTAGGTTCGAGCCTGAGCTCTGATACCATGAAAAGATAATTGATATTCATAATTTCTTGATTACAAAAGGAGACGAAAGCTCCTTATAAAGAAATTACAAGATGATGTTTCTAAAAAGAAACAATCGTAAACTGAAGCAAACTAAAACAAAAAATAGAAAGATACTAAAACAAAAAAAAGCGAATAGGAGTTACTAAAAACTCACTATGTTAACTAAAAGAAAGCTAACGACTAGTAAAGGCTAAGATGACCATTAATATTACATTTAATATTTTAATAAATTCAAGGTGCCCAAGTGCGAGGTATTTGAGTTAAAAGCTCCTAAATCAGAATTACATAAGGTTGCAGTCACATGCACATGAGATCAGCTCAAACTTCATCATAAACTGTTGTTGTTATATACCAGAAAGGACTAAATTTCAGAATCAAGTTGATCATATCACACCAAGGAATATATGCAGTAATATACAGAGTTTTCCAGAATCTATTTCAAAAACGGCTGCATATTTCTCTCCATTTGTTTCTGCTATCTCATCAAGAAAATTCTTTTCAAAGTTCTGATCTAATCACAAGGTTCGACGAACTTCAAGCATGGCGTTCGAATTTATTGAATCTGAAAATTTCATTTTAAATTCGTTGAAATTTGCTGCATTTTTTCATACAGAAAAAGTGCTGTTATTTTTCATTAAAATATATTATTGAACTGCCGTGATTTTTCTGCCACGATTTTCCTGGGTTTTCTACTGTGATTTTCCTAGATTTTTTGTCATGATACATTCCTGTGGTTGCGACACAGCAATGCAGAAACTAGATCAGACTCGGTAAAATATAAATTAATAACTATAGGTACTCGTTTGACCAACAATTGTGTCCTAGGCATACAGGAATGTTCTGAAATGGTTACAGCAGAGTGTATATTTCTATGGCAGCAAAACTATATATTCAGCATCAGAAGAAACACCCAGATACCTCACATCTAGTGGTTGTCACTATACAGCAGTGCTCAGGAGTATCAAGATAGATGATAAATCGGCAGCAAGCCCAAAACTAAGCCTCCCAATCTCAAACTTCCTCAACTGGAACTGAACGCCCACCCTGATAAGGGTTAATAGTGGCTTGTGAAAGGGAAACTCCCTGAATGGTGCTCACGTCCAGCCCTAGACTCCATTTGACCCTTGCACCAGCAATATAAACCCTCAGATTCACACGCCAAGCACAGAGTTATCAAATAATTGTTCCCTCGTCCAGTTACAGGGACTCACGTCATCTATAGAGGTTATTCAACCTTCAAGAATCAAATAGTATTGATCCCTTGTATCGACCCCTAATTGTTTCCTCGTCCAGCTACAAGGACTCACATCATCTATAGAGGTTAATATTCAACCTTCAAACAGTATTGATCCCTTGTGTCAACCCCTTTAGCAAACGGGAATCTCCTTGCAAGTTACTACTGAACCTTCAGTCACAAAAGGAAATCGTTCCAACTGAGAAAAGAAGGATATTCGCCCAACCTTCAACACAGAAATACAAACCCTTGCAAAGACAGCTTCAATCTGAATTCGATTTCTCCAAATTTCATCCAACCCTCAAACTCCATGAGATGGAAATGTAAATCGTTGTCACCAACGAATGCCCTCGCAATATGCAGAAGAACCGCTACTAATGTTATAAATTTATGATAATATAAATTATAAACTATAAGTTATATTACATTAAAAAGTTGTTATAACTTCTATATATATATGTATATATAAATTAAATATAATTAAATTTTATTAAATTCAATTGTTATATTCTTAATATAATTTTATACATAAGGCGAATATAATCCGAATTTTTTACTTTTCGAATTTTTTCCTTGCCGAACTTCATCCAAATTTCAATGCTGCCGAACTCGAACTCGAATTTGAACCTTGTGACTTAGGTTCTGATTACACAACAAACAGCAAGCTCTTCTTTTCGAATTTCTTATTCTTCAAAGTCACAAAGAGCAAGAAGAAGTCACCGTCGACAACGGAGTTACATAGACACGATGGAACCCAGAACACACCTACCAAACAGTTCTTACCATATCAATGACACCATGTTGGGTCATATAAGTATCCTAGATTTGAAGATGAATGAAAGGGTGAAAGCTGGAGGCAATTTGGCAGTCAAATTAGTAGAAAGTGGGCATAGTCAAGCCATTTCTTTTCCTCTGGCAATTCAGTCCCTTAAATGGATCTGAAATGGATCAGTTGTGTTGGTTTAGAGGACAAGCAATCTTACTAAGTCATTCCCAATGCATGACACATGAAGACAAAAATCGTGTTATGGGAGAACACAAACATGACCAATTGAAGGGATCATCCAAACTCTCAGGGGGACTTCCTAACTGCTGAAAACTATCTACACTAGCAGATTTGACCACAGTCAAATCTGTTAGTAACAGCCAAACCTGAAAGCAATGTATTTGACCACAGTCAAACTTATATAGTCAAAGATTGTAGGAAGATCCAAGAACAAAGATGTGGGTGTTACTGGGAGCTTTCAGGGACATCTAGCTTCTTCAAAATTATCTTGTAACCAAAGGGGAATCTATAAAATTCCATCAGTAAATTGTTCAACAAGTCCCTTTCCTATTGTTGGGTTGTAACTATGCATTTGAGAGCAGTCTAAAAGCTTGTACAAATGTTAGTGGACTGGAAAGACCTCAAAGCTAAATCGTTGGTTCAGCTTTAGGCTCAAGCGCATTCAAGGTTTGAGTAAACAAAAAAATCCTCAGGTTTGGGTATGGGTGTATGTGTGTGTGTGTGTAACTATATATAGTAATACTCATAATTGCCAAAAATGAAAAAACAAAATACCTCATAATTTGCAATAAATAAAATACTCACATATTCATAATTCATTGATTCAACATTAAATGTAATACAAAATGAAAATTACAATGAATAATATTAATCTTCATATTCCTCTTCATTGAGAGAATCATAATCAAAATCACAATTTGGTTCATTTGAGCCATAATCAGCCACAGTGCTGCTCCCAATAGCCATGTCATTCGTAGAATCTACCTCATCTAAATAGACTATGCCAAGTTGTGCAGTGTTTAAATCAGTACACTCAAGGGTTGGATCCTAATTTCTCATTGCCCCCTAATTGTATGCCTTATGTGACAAGAGATGTAAGTTGGAATGCGCAAAAACCAAATCCTCAGCTTTTTTTTTGGAGCCAACTGGTTGCACTTCGCTGAGTGGATAAAAGGCTATGTGTTCCAATTCTATGCAGCCAAAGAACTTGTAACCTATTGAAATTGCATACAAACTCAATGCAGCATTTGTAATTATGAAACATAAATTATAATATATAGCAGGGAAAGAAAAGAAAGAATGTTAAGAAATGAAAAATGAATGATAGAATTCTTATTGCAAGAGGTTATAAGTAAATAAAGCTTTGACCATGGATGTACCACCATTGATGGGTGTCTTTCTTGTACTTGTCTCAAAGAGCATATACATCATAGTTCCTTGAAGATATAAAATGGCACCATTTTCACAAACCTTGTGTGAACCCCAAGCTGTCCTAGCCCAAAAGTAGAACCCAAACCAAATTTGACCAATATGGCAACCTTCTCAACAAAACCCGATAACTTAGCGTCAAAGTAGTGCCTTTAAGTTGTTTTAGGTGTTTGGATATTAATTTGTATTGTAAGATGTTTGTGGAAGCCTCAACGAGATAGTAAGCCTTGTAATCAGCAATCTTGAGATAGTATCCTAAGGGAACTTATCCCACTCTTCTTGATTTTTCTCCCACAGTAGGTTTCTTCAAGTCAATCTTGTGTTATTCTTCATTTTCTTATTGTTTGTGCTCTGTACTGTTTATTAGCTTCCTTAATGCTGTTTGAATGAGAGAACTTGATTTCTAGCACTCTTAGGACTGCTTTATGTAATTTTTACTTTTAAAACAGCAAATTTATCAATCTTTTATTGATTGACGCATTGCGGGTTCATGTTGATAGATCAAGGTGTGGAATATTCCCCCTAATAATGAATCAACTAACAAACTCACTATTCATGTACCAAACATCATAACTTGAAAAATAACAAAATGAACATAGTTGGACAGCCTACTTAGTTTAGCTTCCATTTAAACAATCTAACGTATTCTATATACTCTATAATTCATCTAATAATCTTGAGCAATCATTTGCAGTGAAGCTCATTGTTGGTCAGCTTGTCCTATTGATTGCCATGTTAGGATGTAAAAATATGGTGTTGCCTCATAAGCATATAATACATACAAATTATATGAGCATATGATGTCTTAAATAGTTTTATACTGATTCAACCCTCCCCCTCTCTGTCAGTATAAGCTTGTGCTCCTCTATTAGATCATGATACTTGTCATATCCACTAAGTCATCTATTCAAACAATTTAGGCTACCACGTTCTAATTTCTTCATTGTTTTCATCTATTTTCCAATAATCTACGATCTATAGACGTATGTCTTATCCAATTTTATATATGGCTTATACCACATTGGTATTGTAAAGGATTGAGCTCTTTCCCCATTTCCATTTATTTACAGTAGCAATTGTCTTCAGAAAATTCAGATTAGGACATCGAGAATTAGACAATTCCTAAGTTACCAATTCGGTTTCAGGTTCGGGCCTGGGTTCGATGGTTCGGTTCGCTAGTTCGGCCAAAAATATTTGGGAGTTGGGTTCATTTTGGGTTCGTCCATACAAATACATATAAAAATTACATATATAAAGGTTTTTTAATAAATTAAATATAATATATATTAATATTGATTAATATATATAATATTTTTTAAAAACAATATATTAAATATAATAATAATTATATATTTATAATATTTTAAATAGATATTTAAATATTAATATTAATGTGACTATAAATATAACATAATAATACTCATTAATATAGTTAAAAATTTAAATATATTAATAATTATATATTTTAAATAAAATATTTAAATATTAATATTAGTGTGACTCTAATAGTAATTATAACATATAAATATTCATTAATATATTTAAAAAATATATATATGAATAATTATATATTTTATATAAAATATTTAGACTTGTAAATGTTAATATCAAAAAATAAATAAACATTTTAAAATTGAAATACAAATTATTATTTTTAATGCTATACCCCAATACTCTCTAGCCGTAGCAAGAAAGGTAAGGATAGAATCGTCGGACAGAGGGAGGATGGTAGAACAAAGCACATCGAGGAGCAGG
>VDFB02000920.1:0-11683 GCA_007258455.2 Sequoia sempervirens | reverse complement strand
AATGTTCCATTACCATCCTACCAAATGAAATGAATCCCTATCAGACTTCCTGCAAGCATGGATATTTATCGATATGCCACTAAAATGCAGGTAGACCATTACCTGTCGCTCATGTTGGAATCTAATAATAGCCTTATCTTCATCTCCAAGACTGTCATCATTTTCCCCAAATCGTCTATCCAAGAACATATTAGCTTTCCCACTTAGCTTGTATTCTTGTAAGAGAGTCTTCTTCCTCTGCATAAAATCAAAAACATTGGCGCACTATAAATTTTCAAATTATAGAACACACTAAATATTTGGTAAAACAAAAGACTGCATGAGAATGATATAGCATTCCCCATTTTCATTCTTAGCATTTGTTGCTGGGAACTCCAAATACGGATCTAATTGAAATTAAGTATACTTCAAAACAAAATATGTCAGTTGAATTATTTATTAAAAAATAAAGCAAATGAAGCTTTTAGTGCCTTGCATAAATTGAACCATTAGAAAATATTTAGAAAAGCATTTATCTATCATGTATGACCCTGTATTGGTAATTTGGTATACATTCTCAGTAGTGTTTATAGGTGCTCATATTTTGTTGCTGCTCACAAAATAGTTGTTCTACTATTGTTGAAGCATCTGAATAAATTTAAACCATTGCAGTGTAATGGTAATGGAGGACAACCACACAGATCTAACCCCAGTTCAAATCCCTATCACCATTTCACATTCAAATAAATTTAAACCATGCAGTGTAATGGTTGTTGGAGCACACTCATAAGAGCCTGGTCCCAGTTCAAATCCCTCTCCCTGCATAGCATCCAAATAAATTTAAACCATTGCAGTGTAATTGTAATGGAGGACACTCCCACAGGTCTGACCCCATTTCAAATCCCTCTCACCATTCAGCATTCAAATAAATTTAAACCATGCAGTGTAATGGTAATTGGAGAACACTCATAAGAGCCTGACCCAGTTCAAATCCCTCTCCCTACATAGCATTCAAATAAATTTAAACTGTTATAGTGTAATTACGATGCGAGGCGTATTCAGTTGTAGAGGGAAGAATGTTTGTCTGTAAACATTAACACGTTTAAAGAAAAATTGACAGTCATCAGCCTGTACATTTGAAACTACTGCATTTATTTTGACGTGTATGGTTGGCAATCAAACATTAGAAATGGAATTGGAGCAGTCTATAATGGATGGAAGTTGAAGAGGATGGAAAATGAAGAGCCAAGAGAACGTAACAAACGTAATTTTTCTGTACATACTGAGACCTTGCCCTTCATCATCCTCATTGTCATTGTCCTCTTCTTCAGAAGGAGACCCTGCACTTGGTGTTCTGTTGTTCCGCCCAACCATGCCCCTCGTCTGCAAACCACCACTACTCATGTTCATGTTCGTTTTCATATTCACTGTTCTGCCCCACCACAAATCTGAGACCAGGTCATGACAGTTGTAACTGGTGATTCTGAAATCTCTTTGCATTTTGGTTTGTTCCTGGCGAGGAAGTTGTCGCTGCCACAAGCTGTGTTCTACATGATATGCCAGTGCTTGGCTGCTATCTGTGGAGCAAGAGTGGTGAAGGGGTTCAAGGGCCACCACAACTACGAAATGCTCAGAAGCGGCGCCAATTTGGTGGCTCATGGCTACACCAAGGGTGACAGTTTGGAGGCCGAGATTGTGGGCACCTTTGTTCTGGTTTACATTGTTTTCTCTGCAACTGATGCAAGACGAAGCACCAGGGATTCCCATGTTCCGGTATGTTACTTATTTCGTCCTTTAGCTCTTCATTGGCATGCTTACTATACTTACTACTAACCTTTGGGAACGCGTTGCTGCTTTAGTCTTAGGATGATATGTATAGAGGTGGTTGGCTTATTGAGAGAATCCTCAGTCCCTAGAATTTTCTAACTCATTTTGAGTTTCAATAAAAGTTCTTAGCCTTAGCATTGATTTTTTGTTATTTGATATTGTCTGGCCTTGAAGGTCCTATACTGTGTATCTGTTGAAGCTCGTAGTTAATGATTCTGTGGTTTCTTATTTTGCTCGTAATTTGAAATTATGTGCCAATGGTTAATATGTTAACAAGGTTAATCTCTTACCTATTGCATATGAATTAGCACAGCCTATCTTAACTCCAGAGTCAAATAATTGAATGTTTTGTGTTATATTATTCTATTGGAAGGGCTCTAGATTGGCTGTCTTGGTGCACCATCTTCCGGTTTTGTTTATTTTTAGCTTCTTTCCCCTTTATTTGATTAATTTTTGGTAGTGTCAAGATAGGAGTAGGTCTACTGCAGAGGCTATTCTAAAAGATGGAAGCTCCTTGGAATTTCCTATTGTGACAACCAGATTGTGTGTGGAATGTTGATCAGGCAGTTTAGAATATCAACAAATTTGTTAAAATAGTCTGTGATGTTGAGCAGAAAAATAGATTGGTTTGTTTTGCACGGCTTAGAGGGCTTAGCATATCCTGAAGAGGACCAGTGGGAGAACAAGTCTCCTACAACCATGGAATATAATCACAAAGCTTGGGAAGAGCTATGTCAGTGAGATGATTAGTTCATTTAAGGAAGAAGCCTGCAAAGATAATATGGAACTAGCAACTAATGTAGGTAGATAGATGATGAGGACACGTGAATAGCTAATCAAATAGGTGATTAGGATTTGATTTAGGTGACATGACATGTTTTTTAAGAAGTTGAATGTGTGCTGTAAAACAGGGGTAATGCAAACATAAAGCAATTGATGAAATCTTGGTTTGAGTCTGTTTTATTTTTTTGTCTGAGAATGCTATTGAAACATGGTCTATGCAGTGCATCGTATATGGGGAATATGCCTATTCACTTCTGCTAAACTTCCAAGTCAGAGAGGTTACCATTATTCTAAGTTCTGTCTAGACACTTTCATCCAGCTTCTCATCTCTTTTGGCACAGGCCACAAGATTAGAATGACTGGTGAGTGGCTTGAATCTCATGCCAAATTATGCACCACATATTGCCAGATGGGTCTGTTTCTGTTAGCATGGAGTTTGCATTAAGGCAGAATATATAGTTTGTTGATGTGACCTGCAAGTGTAATCAGTTCTTTTGTCTCCATACTAATTGTATGGATTTATATTACTAAAAGGAAGAAAGGCTTGCACAGGCTATCCTGTTATGTTGTGCTGTTCTTTATGATTGCTCTCTGCCATTGCACACTTAAATAAGTGTTCAACAGGATTATTAACTATGCAAAATATAGAAATAATATAGCAAAGCTAATTGCCACGAATTAGAATTATCGGAAATCAAATAGACAGATTGTGGTCTTTCCAACTGTTTGTCGAAGACTCCAAACGATAAGATTTTATGGTATTTCAATTTATTTTTGTTTTGCTTTTTATCTGGATTTGTAAGTGAATACATTATGAGTTTATTTTTGTAATGCAAATCTTCTTTGGCAGGCAGGTTTTGTTCTTTGCACAAAATGTTTTGAGGATGGGAACTATGGGCTTGGCTTGTATGCTGCTGATTTTAAACTAAATAATCTCCATCAAGAATCTATTGAAGTAGGTGCTGATGGTTGGACAGATCAAGAGACTTTGCTTCTCCTGGAAGGTACTTTGCTTTACAGCGATGATTGGAAGTGTGTAGCTCAATATGTACATACCAAGAATGAGATCGACTGCATCATGAAACTCATACAACTTCCCTTTGGAGAACAGTTTATGGTGAATGTTGGAATTGAAAGCAATGATAATAGCAGATCAAGTAATTTAAGAAATGAAAAAAAAGCATCTGATCAAGCCTTTAGTCTCAAAGACAGCACTGCCCAAAATTACCAGGAAAACAATTGTGAAGAAGGGAAACACACTACTGAGGATGATGTTTCAGGTCCTCCTCTCAAACGTAGCCGTCTTTCTCCTCTTGCAGATGTGGGCAACCTGATAATGGGACAGGTGAGATTAAAAGCTTAATTGTTTTGCTTGAATTTTTAAACGGTTCATGCATCACTGTTGCTTGGTACTTCTCTTAGGGTGACTAAATAGGCTTTTAAGAGTTTTTCTTACTGTTAGGTGTCCTATTTGTCCACCATGGTTGGCTCTCGTGTTGCAGCAGCTGCAGCAGAAGCTGCTATTGCAGCTCTGTGTGAAGAGGATCCTTCTGCAAGCCAGATCATACATCCTTTGGAGACTAAATCATTGAAGCAGAGATATGAGCCTTCATTGAATGGGCTTGAAGTAGAGAGGTCGAATATTTTTCTAAGTTTTGTTTAAAAGCTGTTTGTAACTTTGTAGTATGACATTAGCATTGTTCATCATTAGATACAGATTATGATTTGTAATTAAATAGCATCCTGCAACTTGTTAGTACTCATATTTGTTTCTTGCTTTCTCAACATTCTTAATACCAGCTCAAGGAAGTCATTTCAGCTGGAGTGGTGCAACAAAGAACCAGAAGGTAGAGCAGTTTTTTAATGCTTTTTTTATTAGTTTTTAGTTTTAAATTTTGTGAAAGGTCTTACAGTCTTGCCATTTTATGATGAATATTTATTACCTGATTAATATCTCTCTGAGCTAAAATCCTTTCCCAATACATGTTATCACATGACAATTATTCTGATGGTATAGAGATTGTACTGCATAATGAACTTCCAAAATTATAATACTGATTTTAGTTTTTTATCACAATCGTGGACTCTCCAGGTAGCTTAAATGCCACTACTTCTGCAGAAATTGGTGAAGATTCAACAGGAGATTTGCATTTTAGCCCAAAAGGTTTGCCTGCTACACACTTGCAAATGCGAGCTGCTATTGCAACAGCTTTGGGAGCAGCAGAAGCACGTGCAAAACTTCTAGCAGATCAAGAAGAAAGAGATATTGAACATCTGATGTCAATTATTATTGAAAATCAGGTAGTCGACTTTTCTCAATTGACTCTGGAGCTTAAGATGAGCATTTTAGAAAGAATGGATTGTAACCTGGCTTTCTTTTCCTGGATTAAATAACAGTTGAAAAAATTATACTTCAAGATTGAGCATTTCGAGGAGATAGAAACCATAATGGAGAAAGAGTATGCTCTAATGGAACAGATAAAGGAGCTTCTACTTACAGAGCGGATGCATGTCATACGGGAGACATTGAATTCAATTTTTAGGAGGTTGTAACAAGATGAAACCAAGGTAGATGTAGGAATTTTGCTACAGACCTTGGTATTTGTTCTAACTTCTCTCAGCACCTGAAAAAGTAAGGAGCTGATAACCAAAGTAGATTGCATTATATTTGTGTACCACTAGTCTTAAGTTGCTTTGAGGAGTAATCGACACTGTCTATTTTTATGTTCACACCCCAAATCGTGATTCCTTCAATCCATACCCGTGCAAGTGCTTATGTTGATTAAAGGCATCAATTCATATACTTGCATTTGCTTATGTTTGTCATTCAAGGCATCAAAGTCCATAGCATCACATTGTATGGAAACCCATATTTTTCTCGAAGTTCTTTTATGTATAATTTTATTTCTGTTACATTATGTGGAGTGACTTTGTTCATCAGCTCCTTTCCAGTAATCAAACTTTTATTCTGGGTTTTGTGTTCTTAGATCATAATTAATTTGCAATTTATATGATTATGCAGTTTCAAGGTACTTGTGTAACACCATCTGAGTGCCACTACTCAAAAAAGTTAAAACACTAATTATGCACCATCAAGACTCCAGTGCCTTTTCTCAAATCACTAAGTATGTATTCCTTATAATCCTAGTTCATTCATCCTCAAAACCCTAGTGCCACCAATAACTTATCTTTTACCCCTGTGTATCAGCTCTGTTGACCACAGCCTTTATGGCTTGATGTAGACGTATCTTTTGCAGTAATATATTAGACTTGCTATTATGTATTTCTTGTCACCTGATGTTCCTTGTTATGGTTAAGATGAACAATTCTTGTTCGAAGTAGATGTATCTTTTGCAGTAACGTATATAGGAGATGTATATATATTAAATGATCTTTTTGATGTTGGGTCATCCAGTAATGCTGGCCAAGGCAATGGTGTTCAATTTAACGAGGCAAAACTTTGATTTTACCTGTGGCTTAACATATATCTTATCTATATTGTTTTAGTACACAATTCTGCTTTATCTGGAATGGGCAAGAGACAGAAGATGTATCCTGAAAAGTTAACCGCTTCCAACAGTTGTACACATGTTTAGAATGACAAAAAATTATTAAGAATAGGAAAGAGATGCATTTCTACAAGCAGCTCATCACATCCTTTCAAAATTAACACAAAGTATTAGTTCTTTGTTTGTTTGTTTTTTTCTTTGCTAGAGGAAATTGGCCTTGGGGCCATACCCTTGGAAAATTTATAAGAGGTTATTCCATGAATGGAGGGCTTGTAACCAAAATGCGTGAGGGGTATGAACAAAAATCTTAAAAGCAAAGTTCATTTACAAAATTCAACAGTCTATGATTGTATGCCATTACATTTTTAATAGATAGTAACCTATAAATTATCCTATCATATGAATATAAAAATTATCCCTGCATATCTATATCTGTAGCAGTATATATTATATACCCTTGTAGCCTTGAATCATCATTACCGCCACCCTCGTTGTTTGAGGAATCCACATCCATAATAAATGCCCAATTGACCCCATCAGAAGACACGATGCTTGTAGTAATTTTTAGAAAGACTGCCCCATTTTCCCTTGTTTTTACACAAGCCATTATTGAAACCATGAGCAAAAATGACAAAAGGAACCCATGGTAATGCAATAGGAGGTGTGGAAAGTGGGCCACAGCCCAGGGAAAACCTAACCTAGGAACCATCAATTCTAGAACAATGGTGAGGCCCATAAGCTAGTGAGGCTTGATGAAAGCCATTTACACCAACCTCATAACGTCTATAAATTCCCTCGCTTCTGAAAGGACTCCAACAAACATTGAGGCTATTGTCGGTTTTGACGTGTTATTTGTGTGTAGTAGATAGGAACAAATCATTGAACATCATTCCAGTTGCATGGACTATAATCACCGCTTATACTTTGAATTTTTTCTTTAGTTGCAGATAAAAAAACTTTCATGTGAAGGAAATTTGCTGCTTCTTGGCATATAATCTCATTGTGGCATCCATTATGCCCCAGCTTGGAGGCATTTTCTTTCCCTCCATTTTAAATATGGAGAATAACAAATAAATCATACAACCATTTCATTTTCCCCTCCGGATTTTACAAAAACTAGCGAATTTGATAAAAGAGATGCTTCTGAGTTGTGGTGTGTAAGCGGAGATATACTGAGCTGGGGAATTTACTGCTAAAAAGCAAATGATAATAAGATGACAGAATTTGCGTACCCTTTCTATGGCTAATGAGCGAGAGAGGCCAACGCGATGCCCCTGACCTTTTTGTTTTTTTCCTAAAATATTAAATTTCTTGCGCGCCCACAAAGTTTCAAACATGTTTGCCTCTGTAGCATTTTTTCTCTTCTTCATGGCCACCGCATCGGGTGCTAAGGCTTGAGTCTTGTTCTTCTTCTTCTTTGTTTTATTTTTCCCTTCATTATTCTTTTTCTTTCCCATTGCTGTTATCTACAAGATTGTCTACAGGCAACCGAGCAATCGGAAGAGCTGCATATGATTAGAAGTATTTGCCAGTTAACATACTAAAGCACGCACTTCCACGATTCATATTTGCGAGACACAAAGTATTTCCTCTACATGTTTAATTAGGGTTTGCTTTTCTAGATATAGGTAATTGTGAGGAATAAAATCCATTTTATATAATATTTTGATTAAATAAATGTTTAACAATTGTACAATTAATTTAATTTTAATTAAGAGTTGCATTCATGATTATATAATAATAATAATAATTAGTTATGGCATCTTGTGCAATGGGTATAGGGAAGAGGTGTGAAAGGTCAATTAGGAAAAAAATGGTTTATTTTTTTATACACATTTGTGTAGTAAATAAGATCAATTGATAGATCATTTAAAAAAGATTTTAATATTATTATTATTTTATTATTATTATTATAGAATAATATATTAATTATTATATTATTATATAAATATTTATTATTTATGTCATTATTTTATGTATTTATTATTATATTATATTTAATAATATATTAACTACTATATTATGATATGAATATTTATTATTTATGTCATTATTTTATGTATTTATTATTATATTATATTTATTATTTAAATATTAACTATTCTATCAAAATTGATATCAAATTTAATAAAACAAATAAATTTTAATTATTATTTGTAATTTCATTAAAAAACATAAATAATTAAAAATAAATTTAAAAGTTAAATTTAGATCAATATTTAAGATATTTCAAACTTGGTTTATGTTTTACACACATTTGTGTAGTAAATGAGATCAAATGATAGATCATTTAGAAAATGAATTTAAGATTATTATTTATTTTATTTTATTTTTTATTATAGAATAATGTATTAACTATTATATTGTTATATAAATATTTATTATTTATGGAAGGTCAATTAGGAAAAACTTGGTTTATGTTTTGCACACATTTGTGTAGTAAATGAGATCAAATGATAGATCATCTAAAAAATGAATTTAATATTATTATTTATTTCATTTTATTTTTTAGTAAAAACTTACCAAATACTCATCAAAACACAAAACTTTTTAATGAGGAATATAATCAAGCTCCATTACCGATTATGTTTGAGAGAAATAGAGAGAGGAGAGAGAAGAAGTAGAGACTCAATCTCTCTTTTCCTCTCTCTCCCCTATTTCTCTCTATATTCGTCTTCCCTTTTGTCTTCCTCTATCTCTTTCTATATTATTTCTCGCTCCCCCTTTTCTCTCTTCATTTCTTTATTCATCTCTTTATGTCATGTGTATCCCCTCTCTCTCAATCAATAAAGCTAATAGATTCTTTATTTGTTAATTTAGTTTGTACTAAAAAATATATATTATTTAATATATCTAATAAATTGCATTGTAGAATATAATATATAATAATATTTTAATATAATATTACTTTAAAAATGAATATGATGATTTATCTCTCATAATGTCATTTAACCATTTACCCAAGCAATAGGGAGAGAGGGGGAGAGAGGGCAGAGAAATAGAGAGAGGAGAAAGGAGAAGTAGAGACTCAATCTCTCTTTTCCTCTCTCTCTATATTTGTCTTCCCTTCTGTCTCTCTCTATCTCTCTCTATATTATTTCTCGCTCCCCCTTTTCTCTCTTCATTTCTTTGTTCCTCTCTTTATGTCATGTGTATCCCCTCTCTCTCGATCAATAAAGCTAATAGATTCTTTATTTGTTAATTTAGTTTGTACTACAAAAATATATTATTTAATATATCTAATAAATTGCATTGTAGAATATAATATATAATAATATTTAAATATAATATTACTTTAAAAATGAATATGATGATTTATCTCTCACGATGTCATTTAATCATTTACCCAAACATCCAAAATAGTCCACATTAAAGTTCAAATTTGTAGAGTAAGGATAAAAATTGCATAATTTTTATAGGCAAAGTATTCAAGAGTAAGCATCAATTTCAAAATTGGAGAACAACTAAAAAAAGTCTAATTCAATATTTATGGTTATTTATATATTATAATATGATATAGAAACAAAGATATTTAAAATAGACATTGTTTTGATAATGGTTATTTGCAAATAATATTTTTTTACAGATTGCTTCTAGTTAGAAAAAATAATGTGCATGTGCATATCTTTCCATTTACTAAAGTATGTGCACAACAAACTTGAAGAATATTTAATTCTAGCTTTTAGAAATTAATAATAGAGATCTTCTTTTTTTTTGGTCAGTAATATGTTTTTGATTAATAATAGAGATCTTATTATCTTAATCATCTTAGTATTCAAATAATTGTGTAAAGGTAATGATGTGAATCTAACAAGTTCACCAAGACTTAATAATCCATAAATGGTGTTATTCTAATCTTGTTGAGTGTGAATTTGACCTATTGAATCAAAAAAATCAATTCTTAAATATATAATGATTAAAAAATATAATATAATATAGTTTTTACTAATATATCCTTTGAGTTAAGAAAAATATTTTTTTTCATAATTTAAAGAGATATAACTTTTATAATTATATCATTTATAGTTAGAAATAATATATATTAATAAAAACATAATTTAAATCATAAATAACACATTAAAAAATTAATATATTAAAATTATTATTAGTAATATTATATATTATAATTATTTATAATTTATACTCAAAATAGAATCATAATGCATTGATTCTAATTTTTTTTCTATGGCATAGTTCTCTTAAATGTCAAGTATAAATTTGATTTAAGCTGCATGACTGCCACGTTTAACTTGCACTAAGCTCCACGTTCACTGTCCCTAACACCAAGTGAAACAACTGTAAAAGTGTGGAAACATTGTCGCCTGACTGATGAACTGGAAACCATTATTTTCGTTTAGAAGGTTGCAAAAATCTTTGCCTCAAGCTGGAAAATATTGTGTTGGGTATTCTCATGTCTATAATCCATATGATTCTCTTATATGTATAAGATACTTAAATCATCTTTCCATCAGCATTTCCATTTACATAATGAATTTCATGTAACAGTATTGCTAATGTAGGGAGTAATGGTTGCATTTGTAGTATTTACTCAAAATGAGATGGTCGGCTTTGTGAAGAAGGCTGCCATGCTTGGTCCAGAGGCATACCTAAATAAGATTCCCCCACCTTTGATCAGAACTGTTGCATTTTATTTAGCAGATCAGGTAAAAGAGTTATCGCTGTGGAATATGAAAGAAAGCGATGCAAAGAAGGCTATATCCTTGATGCTATTCACTCTGTTGTTGATTATGTTGAACGGACTAGACACAAATAAATTGTCATGGCATTTTTCCCATTGCTAGATGATCAGAAGTAGTGATAATCAAGGTTAAACAGCTTCCAAACATCATCCCCATCATACCATTCATCCTCCCTTTGAAGCATTTGTCACCCCTTTCGATTGCATCATTCTCTTACATTCATTTTTATTGTCACCTCCTTGAACTACTGGTAACAATTTGACCCTTTTCTCTCTTGGTGTTTTTTGAACTTCCGACGACGCTCATTTTGCCCACCTAAACCCGTCAACGTTAGGCGTTCATCATCAAAACTGGAGCAGAAACCAATAGCAGCAGGGAAAACGGTAAAGAGCGACAAAAAAAAAAAAAAGCCGAAAAATGACCAAAAATGGTGCACGATTGAGATTGATTTAACCCCCTTGCATGGTCTCTCGGGGTTTGTGAACCATTGATGGGCAAAGTGAGCTTCACAAGTTCAAATAAGACACGCTTTCGACGTAATAAATATTTAAAAAATAAATAGGAGGATCGATTCACTTAAATTTTTATCTGTTTGTAGTTCTAGATATAATTGGGAAGAATAAAATGTGTTTTACATATATTTATGTTAATTAGATATTAATAATAATTATATAGTTATTTTAGATTTAATTAAGAGTTGGATTGATAATTATGTAATAAATATCTTAGCTTTTAAGAATGATGAAAAAATATTGTTAATGTCATGTTGAATGATTCGTTACAAGTACAATAATTAATTATTTTGATTTATAAGAAGTCTTGAAGTCTATGCATGTTTAGAATCTATTAAGGTTCAACTCTAAGTCCCTCAAGTTTAACCTCAAG
>VDFB02000919.1:0-37480 GCA_007258455.2 Sequoia sempervirens | reverse complement strand
TAGGTAGTTTACTTGGTCATGAAAGGGAAGATCATTGTCTATGGGATAGACAAGGGAAGATCTAGATTACTTATGATTTGTAAGAAAGTGTCTTACTACTCCTATTTCCATACAAGAAGTAGCTATTGTTGATCTAGTCATAGATAGTTAGACTATGTGTACAATGTGAGATATGCCAGTTTCATGAAGCAACTTGGCACTATTATCTAACTACGATAGAAAACCTTGGGGATGATAAGGTTTAGCTATAAAGCCATAAAGATGGTATGAAAGATAAGGCAAGATGTGATGCTATGTGACCACATTGATTATCTTTACTTGATTGATCATTTGATCATACTTTGTATTTGAATGAAACCCTAGGTTTATGATAACCTATATGGGATGAAAAGTTCATTTGATTAAAGAGTGAAACCTTAGGTTAATTTTTACCTAGTGGGTTGGGAAATGTACACGACTACTCATTGATACCTATAGGTTGGGAAAAACTTACTTGGTTGGGTTGTACATTTGGTATTGATTGGAACATATAGGGTTAGAGTAACTTATAACATCGAACTAGTCATTGATAGGAGATATACATGTGACTAATGACTTGTTCGTATTCATCTATATATCAAATGTATATATACTTATAAAGCATGGTGTATATATATAAATATACATATACATATATGTGATACATGTATATATGTATATGTACATTTATAAATATATATATTTAAAAATATATGAGATATCTTGTAGGCTGATAAATATATTGGCTGACTCTTAGAATAAACACCATGGTCAATAATGTGTGAACGAGCACATGAATTCAGAGTAACACATAGTACAAGGGAAGTGTGCAAGATTATAACATTGCATATGTAATCAAAGATGAGTAACATATAACATTTCCAGTGTATAAGTTAGCTTGGGGATAAAGCACTTAACCCACACTTTAGAAGACAAAAGCTAATGAAAGTAGAATCCAACGCATAATACAAACATTAGTTATCTTTGAAAATTCAGCGCCTAAATGCAAGATAAATGTGTGAAGTATAGTGGGCATACGAATAGCAAAGTATTGCTAAGTGACAGGTCATGCACAATATGTAAGACCGAAAGTAAATTTCATAGCATGTTGTGTAATGAGGTGGCATTTGAAGAGATTTAAAGGCCGAATATTACACATGTTGTCCACACATTAAGAGCAAGGAGATCTACAAGTTTAATAGCAATTATAAAGTTGATATAATGGAAGACTTGGTCGACGCCTTATTTGGAAATTGTCTCTAACTTTGTAAACCTTTTATTTCCATTTCATTGCAAAATTATCAACAGTTGTTAAATGCTTACAACGTAATGAACAACAAGTCGATGAAGGAGTCAAACCATTTAAATGAGAGTCAACTCATGCCAGGACTTAGTCTATGGGAAATATGTGTTGAGTATTTGTTATTGACTGATTCAAATATTGAGTTAAACCCCTCCAACTATTGGAGTGAGTTATTTACCTTGGTGCCACCTCATGATTCCTATTTTTTGTAAGTGTTCATTGTGAAGGCAATTCAAATTACTCTTTTCAATCATGTGTTGAGTTGAAATAGTCTCTTATTGTTGCCATCAAAAGAGGTTGACCTGTAACTTTGTTTAGTTGAGTAAATTCTTATATATGCGCCACCTTTTTGCTAAGTCGAGTGAGTGGCTATGCATGGTATTTGTTGTCAACACCCATGCCTAATCTGTAGGATGAGAGGTCTCATTGCTGCTATATAAATAGTAGAGAAAACTAACCTGTTGAGGACGCATTCCATAAGCATTTTGCTCTGCATTAGTTAATGATACTTGAGAGAGAGTTCTGTCATATTTGAGAGAGAGATTTTTGTTATATTTGAGTGAGAGATTAGTATATTGAGTGAAGTATTTTATCAACTTGAGTGTTAGTGGTATATTGTGGCATCAATTGAGAGATTACAATCAAGTTGGTTGTTTTTTGGGGAAAGCTAGTTTGCAGTCAATCAGTTGGATAAGTGATAGCATGCATGAGGATATTTCTCCCTTATTTGTCTTAGCTTTTGAATGTTTATTTCATAATTGCTTTGGTTAGTATTTTGTGAATATTGCAATTGGAAGGAAATAGTATTGCTTTGAAAAGGAAATAGAAGCTTTTTTTTTTTTTGTGCAATGCTTGTATGTACTCCATAATAGGAGGAATATGTTTGTCATAGGTATTACATACTAGATATGATTTAAACATGTGTAGCATAAGAGTTGCTCGTATCTAGATTATTTAATTATAATAGATAGCTAGTGGGTTAATCTTGGGTTGAGAGGTATATTGAAACCTAGTAAGTTAAAGTTGTTGCTTGATTAGAGTCATTGTACTCTTAAATACAAAGTTATCATATGGACAAGTGTAGGTTCATAGCTTAAACTCTTTTGTCAAAGAGATTATACTCTCGAATGGAATCATCTATTATTGTGATTATTCTTCAATTGAGGTCATTCATTGATGTGGTTATAATCTCAATGAGTACCACTTATTATGTGATAATATACTGAATGAAGTCAGTTATTTAATCTATGATTATGATAAAGGCTTATGTAGCTATACTCTAGATTATAAAGCTAAACTTGAGACTAGATTGTTTTAAAGTAAATAGCTTGTTTAAGTAAAGATAAGTTCATAAGATATACATGTAGAAGAGGGGGATTCACTACTCATGATTTCTCTCCGTTCAGAGAACCTCACGGGGCGAACTGCCCAAATCTACCTCAATGGAACAACACGGAAGTTTCAGAGTCTGAAAGAGCAAGTCACAGAGATTTTCTAGACAAACTAGCAAGCTCTCAGTCGAAGGACAACAATGCAAGAAACAAATGACAACGCGACTCACTAGTGTCTCGTACGGACTAAAGAGCGAGTTTATCTTAGAAAATGGCTAAAGTGACTACTTCTACTCGAATTGCTAAGAAATCTTAAAATGCAGGAAAGTGACAAAATTGAAATAGAGTGAAGTAAAACTAATAAAGATAAGAAGAAGAAAGGAAAGAAATACTTACAACCATGCGAGTGATGAAGCCTCCACCAAATGAATGTCTTCAAAACCTGCAAGCGTGATATTTTGAGAGAATGTTGGGGCTGTATAGGGGTTTTCCTCAGTCAAACCCCCGTTTTGGTGTTCCCACCTCCACAGACAACCAAGAAGATAGAGGGAAAGAGAGAAATGGACAAAGCATGTGGTGAAAGAAAAACTTGCTCAAGAGTAGAACCCGCACAACCAAATAAGCATGTGATAAAAGCAATCCCCGCTCAAGGAGGAGAACCTGTATCACGTAGTAAAGATGCAAATGGTAAGGGATATGAAATCCCCAAGATGCTCACAAGCATGAAGTGAAGGGAGATAGAGCTACAATGGAGTGTTGTAAAGAGAGCTTGGGAGAGCTTGAAGCTGCTACAATAAGTTGTATGAAGTTGTGCAAGCAAGTGATGGAACGAGGCTAAAAGCTAGAATGAAGCAAGAGAAGTGCCAACAAGACTTGAAAGAAGTTAGAAGATGCAAATGGATGGAAAGAATGGATTAAAAAGGAAGAAAAGAAGCTTCCCGGGCGGGTACAGAGAATCGCGAGCCATTTCCATTGAAAAACTTAGCTGACAAGTGGAAAACATGCTCAAAAATGGTCATCTAAGCGTTGACACGTCACAGGACGTTAGCGCGGTCCATGGATGTCCATGTGGCACGCTAGTGTCTAGACACATCACGGTACAAAATAACACATGTAGGAAAAGCCCAAAGTTTGATGTAAAGCTAATGCGCGAAGGGAACTACTGAAAAGGGGTGTTGGAGCATCCTGAGAAGGGAAAAGGTTAATGCAAGGGATAAAATGAGCCTACTCAAGATGCCAAGGGAGTGGACACTAAAGTGGATGCAAGAATGTATGTGAAATTGCAAGGGGTGCAATTTTACGCTTATACATTTTGCCCCCACTTTAGCAGGCATATGAATCTATGCTAATATGCATGCTAAAGTAAATCTATTGAACATAAATAATATCATATGCCAAAAGGATATTGTAGAGGAAGCAAATAACTCTTCGAACCACGGGAGTATGTCTCCAGGCTGACAATCTACAAAACCAATACATTAGACAAGAAAAACCTACACCAGATAACGATGTCAAAACATGAAAAACTAAAGGATTTGAGTCAGCAAAGTGAAAGAGACCTTGATGGAAAAGGTTGTCTCATTACTATGTGTTGTCCCCAAATTAAGAAATTACACATAGAAGAATTCTAAGGTGAAGGGAGGAAGAGCATATACTCAGGATGAAAAAGATGTAGATCTTTGATCTGGTATAGACACAAGAGAGAAGAGAGAGATAAGAATGAAATGAATGCAAGAGTGATAAAAGCGATCCCCACTCGAGGAGGAAAACTCATATCACAGGGTAAAAGTGATAAAAGCAATCCCTGCTCAAGGAGGAAAACCCATATCACCTAATGTAAAGGAGCTCTACAGGTTCTCGGTCCTGTAGAGAGATATCCCCTAAGATCTCTCGCATGGAGGAAACCTTAGGAAACTGAACTCTACAAAGTCAGAAAGTGGCCACATAGGCAAGTAAGCGGACAGTCACTCAGACCGTCAATAAGTTGGAAAACTTTCATAGGGGTCCCTCGGGAACCCGGTGTGAAAAAAGAGGGGTCCACTCAAGGGATGCGCCATTTGAAAAGCGAGGTCTAGTTAGGCTGCCCCCAAGCTAGACACAATTTTATGAAATAGGTCTAGTCAAGCTGCCCCCAAGCTAGATGCAATAGAATTTGTTCAAGAGAAAAGCTTTCAAAGAGGTCCCTCGGGAACCCTTCAAAAGAGAAAAGGGGTCCACTCAAGGGATGCTTCATTTGAAATATATAGAGAATAGAGGGGGTCCTTAAGAAGGGCACACATCTCCAAGATATATTGTTGCCCCCAACATACAGGGGAGGAGAATCATGCAAGATGTATAGGACATGCAAGATAGAGGTAAACCTTGATATCACTTGTCATGTGAAGAAAAGGTGGGTGTATCAATCAAATAGGAGTTTGATCGCACCCGAATCATGAAATTGTTGAATTTTATCTTTCAAGGCTTTGCATTCACTAGTGGAATGGCCAAACACTTGATGGTATGCACAAAAAAGATGTTCTCCTTCATCATGTTTATGAATTTTATTACGTGTAGGAGAAGGAAGAGTGATTAAGTGTGATTTTAGAAGCCGCAACAAAATACGCTCTTGCTCAAATAAAGGATGAGGAGTAGGAAGCAACCCTTTCTCTCGTGGAGAAAGGTTTGACTTCTCACAAGAAGAAGAAGAAGGCACGAAGATAGAAGACAATGGAGGAAGAATATTTTCAACAAGACAAGGTTGAGAATAATTCATGTCACTCAACCATGGCTTCTGTTTAGATCGTTCTTCTGAGCAGCCAAGTCCCAAATTATGCTTACGAGGTTTAAAGTCTATAGGGACTTGAATGCCTTGTTTTTTGCGCCGACAACCTTTACACTCATAGCCATATTTAGAGGCAAGCTTAAAGCCAGGGCCATAACGCGTTTACAAGTCTTGAGAAGAAGGAGGATCCTCATAAAGAGCATTATCCCAACAACGGGGATCACACTCCTTTATGGGATTGCCATCGTTCTTGTTAACAAGACTACCAACACTATCTTCTTTAACATAAGTGTAATCCTCTTCCTTGGAAGGAGGACCAACACTAAAAACATTACAATTTGTGCTCACACCACCTTGCGATACAAAAGAAAAATCATCTTTGATAGCGGGTGTGGATGATGTTATCGGAAGGTCTAAGTGGATTGGGTCAACTTATATTCCTGAACGAAGGAATTTGTAAATTCTAAAGAATCCCAATCATCACCAAGACATGCATTCTTTTGAGAAGAGGTAGAAGGAGCACACTTAGGACTCCTTGCTTCAAAAGGATCTTCTTCAGGGACATCTATCTCAAGAGTATCCTTTGTGGTAGGTACTGCTGGAGTAAACATCGACACATTGGAAGACACTGAAGGAATAAGAGTAGGCACGACCGAAACCTAACTCGCAACTGCCATCTCACATAAGTGCATAGCATCAAGGTCAACCTTGACGGTGACTACTCGATTATTGCAAATAAACTTAATAGATTTATGCAAGGTAGACGGGACTGCACCCATAGCGTGAATCCATGGTCTACCAAGAAGAAGGTTATAAGGTAAATTTTCAGACATGACATATACAAGGGTGGGTATGGTAAGGGGTCCAAGTTGCAAAGGCAAGACTATCGTGCTTAGGGCTTGTCGCACAACATTATCAAACCCACGAATAACAACAAAAGAAGTATTAATAGAAGACAGGTCAATATTAATCTTAGGCAATAGATCAATACTACACACATTGAGTGCTAAACCTACGTCAATGGGAGTATGTCTAATGCCAATCTTATTAATGTTGATTATGATCATTAAAGGATCTGCTTGCTCCTGTACTTCCGGAGGCGGGAGTTCCTGCGGATAAAAAGTAATATTTGGAAAATCCACACGAATATACGCCATCAACACATTAGCATTTGTTGGCCTAACAAAAGAAGGCAAGAGGATCGTTTGCAAGGCTTCCTTAAGCATACCTTGATAAACCAGAGTAGACTAAAGCAAGTCCCATAGTGAGATCGTAGTCGGAGTAACCTGAGGTTGCTCAACAAGATCGTAATCACTAGGTGCTTTAGTCGTAGGTTTAGGGGCTTGGGGAAGGCTTGGTTGTTTATTCATTCTATTCTCATAAGTATGGGCTACCACTCTATAAGAGGGAGCCATAGAAAGATCAGGAGAGTTACTATCAAATGGAACACCATTAATAGAACAAACCCTTTTAGGGGAAGGACTAGTTGGATTCATGTAAATGTCCAGTCTCTAAGGCCTTTGAGAGGCAACAGAGGCACGTACTGCATTTATAGAATCATCACAACTAGTAGGACAATTATTTGATTACATATTCTCGACATCGATCCAAATAGGATCAAATGTGGAATAATTATTTAAAGAAACATTCTCAACATCGATTTAGGGAAAGTTAGATGTAGAAGGAGGTTCATCATTTGCTAATGCAACCTCTCTAGGAGAGAGTGCATCAAAACAAAGATGAGATTTATCATTAAAAAATGCAACGTCTCTAAAAGAGAGTGCATTGGAATGAAGGGGAAGTTCATCATTCACAAATGCATCATCTCTGGAAGAGAGTGCATCAAAATGAAGAGAAGGTAGAGTAACATTAAGGAAAGTATCAATGATTTCATCTTCTTGCAACAAAATATCCTCTGAAGCAAGAGGACATCCGTGAGAAGGATCAAAGATATCAAATGACATAGGAAAAGCCTAGTCACCATCACATGAATTAAATGGAACATCATTAATAGTTTGAGTAAAATTAGATACTGAACTAATAAAAGAAGATATTAAATCCATTACGATTTTTTCGATATTTTCCATGTTCTAGTAATTTGCATTTTCAGAGGTCTCCAGAGCAAAATTTGAGGTCGAAAATTGCGCCAATCCCTAAATTTTGATTGCCGATATTTTAGGGAGTAAATTAGTTCTCTAGGAGACCTTTCCAACGATGCAAACAATTATGAATTCTAAGCACCGAGTCAAAATTTATGACCCCGCCAAGTAGGGGTAAATAAATTCCTAGTTTTTTGAAGAACATTGTTTTTCATGTCAAGTTCACCAAAATGTAGAAGAAGGGGGATTCCATTCTCACGAGTTCTCTCTGTTCAGAGAACCTCATGGGGCGAACTACCCAAATCTACCTCAATGGAAAAACACGGAAGTTTCAGAGTCTGAAAGAGCAAGTCACAAAGATTTTTTAAACAAACTAACAAGCTCTCAGCCAAAGGACGATAGTGTAGGAAATGGACGACAGCGCGACGCGCTAGTGTCTCAGAGGTGTGATGACGTCTCGTACGGACCAGAGAGTGAGTTTATCTTAGAAAATGGCTAAAGTGACTACTTCTACTCGAATTGCTAAGAAATCTTAAAATGCAGGAAAGTGACAAAATTGAAATAGAGTGAAGTAAAACTAATAAAGATATGAAGAAGAAAGGAAAGAAATACTTACAACCACGCGAGTGATGAAGCCTCCACCAAACGAATGTCTTCAAAACCTGCAAGTGTGATATCTGGAGAGAATGTTGGGGCTGTATAGGGGTTTTCCTCAGTCAAACCCCCGTTTTGGTGTTCCCACCTCCACAGACAACCAAGATAGAGGGAAAGAGAGAAATGGACAAAGCATGTGGTGAAAGCAAAACCCGCTCAGGAGTAGAACCCACACCACCAAATAAGCATGTGATAAAAGCAATTCCCACTCAAGGAGGAGAACTTGTATCACGTAGTAAAGATGCAAATGGTAAGGGATGTGAAATCCCCAAGATGCTCACAAGCATGAAGTCAAGGGAGATAGAGCTACAATGGAGTGTTGTAAAGAGAGCTTGAAGTTGCTACAACAAGTTGAATGAAGTTGTGCAAGCAAGTGATGGAGTGAGGCTAAAAGCTAGAATGAAGCAAGAGAAGTGCCAACAAGACTTGAAAGAAGTTAGAAGATGCAAATGGATGGAAAGAATGGATTAAAAAGGAAGAAAATAAGCTTCTCGGATGGTTACAGAGAATCTCGAGCCATTTCCACTGACAAACTTAGCTGACAAGTGGAAAACATGCTCAAAAATTATCGTCTGAGCATTGACAAATTGCAGGATGTTAGCACGGCACGCAAACGTCCACATGGCGCTATAGTGTCTATACATGTCATGCTACAAAACAACACGTGCAAGAAAAGCTCGAAGTTCAATTTAAAGCTAAGCGCGAAGGGAACTGTTGAAAAGGGGTGCTTGAGCATCCTAAGAAGGGAAAAGGTTAATGCAAGGGCTAAAATGAGCCTACTCAAGATGCTAAGGGAGTAGACAATAAAGTGGATGCAAGAATGTAAGTGAAATTGCAAGGGGTGCAATTTTACGCTTATACAATACCTAGGATAGGAATGTCCATTGAGAGGGTATCTTATGCTTAGGCTTGATTGGTATAGGTACCATAGACTTGTGTTAAAGGTGATAAGTTAATTCTAGGGTTTAAGCTTACCCATGGGAGGGATTACTTATGCATAGATATAATGGCCTTAATTCAAAATGAGCTTGATAGTGTAAGTGAATGGTAGACCATCACTTGAAGTATTGAGTGAGAACACTTTGGCCAAAGTAGTGTGATTTCCTAGGGCTGCACTGTCAGTTCACCGTGTCCATTTAATGCATGATAGTTACCTTGTGTAGGGTTATAAAAACCTAGTCATGTAGGGCACAACACTAAGCTCAATGTGGTTTGTCATATGAGGTTACCCAACCAATCTCTTTGTCAAAGGGTAGGGCCATCTATCATTAATAGATGTACGGGGGACCGCATATGAGTTCATGGTTGGCAGAAAAGTGCTCGAGTGATGCTTCTCCTCCTCAACAGGCGATAGAATCAAAGGTTTTGAAAGGCGGATTCCTGGACCATCTATATCTTATGCTCTAAAGGTCAGTGGATAAATGTATGTATCTTGTAACCATTTACATGGAAGAATATAATTATGAATGATATACTTTAGTTCATTCAATATGATATCTATGTTTTGGGAAGATTTATAAAATTACTTTGGAATGCAATAACAAATTGAAATTTGTGTTATTTCAATTATGCGTGTAATTTACATTATGAGAAGAAAAAAAATTATTGCTATGCCATGGCATCATGATTTATTCACTTAAGGTGAAAATATTGGAAATTTTACTATGAAGAACACTGGGGTTGTTACATTCTTCAAGAGGCAGTAATTTTTAGTTCGTTGATTTACCAATTTTTACTTCAAGAAGAAGAACTAGATTATCTACATGGGTTAGCCCACAATAGTGTGTCCCACTTTTTGGCCAAAGTAAGACATTGAAATCAACAATTTTCCCCAAAATTTCACTTTATGAAACCTATAGCAACTAAACCATTAATAATTTGGAGATGATGTGAACTAGTGATTTGTGAGGATTTGTGTGTAGATTCTACATATATTTAATTTTTTTTTTAAAATAAATTATGTTTTTTTGCGTAACTTGTAATAACTTGTTTTTTATAGTACACAACATTTTTAAAAAGTGATTTTTATGCCATAACACAAAACTTTTTTATTGAAAGGATAAAGTTGTAATTTTTAAAATATAGATTTGTAACATCAATATCTTGTGCATGCAGATTTAAAAAAAATAAATTATTGCATATGTTTTTAAAATTAATTTTCAAAGTTAAAATAATTATAATTTGGACATAGGTGTATGTCGTAACACATAACTTGTTTTATATCTATTGAAATTATTATTATTATCATTTGTTCAAGCAAGGAAATCAATACATAGTGCATACATATTTTTTTAGATTTTTTTTCTATTTTTCTATTTTTTCGCGTGTGTGAAACAAATACTATGATGTTTGGAGAAAAGCCTACATTCACAAGAAATAAAAGATAAATATAATACCAAAATTTAAAATATTCAAAATTATACTTTTTGGAAATCTTATAATAAGGGCTACATACTTACAAAACATAATTTCTAAATGAATTAATTTGATCCCTCAAAAGTTAAACAAAAAGTGGTCTTTTATCAACATTTTGAAAGGTTTGAAGGAGACTCCATTGTGGGTATGATTTAAGATTAGAGGGGTTCTATCCAAGGGGGTTTGATTAGAAAGGGGGTGTTATCTAACCCTCTTCAATTAAAACCATTTAAATGGAACTCCTCAAGGCTTGAATCATTAATTTTTCCAAAAAATGTGCGATTTCAAGAAAAATTTAGGATATCCTAAGTTTGAGAATCATTATTGTAGGATGACCCACATCTTGAATACGAGGAACTAGAAATTATGTACCATAGTTTCCAAGATCCTAGTATACACCTCCTTTTGATAGGTTTCCTTAGCCAAGGACACCTACTAGTGGTTCCTCCCAGCTAAATAGGAAATTATTCCACTCTTCCTATGGGCATCCAAAGAATTCAAGTTTTTGTTGCTTTCAATGGAGGTATCCCTCTTGTATTAGCTCAAAGAGATGATATTCTAGGAACAACCTTAAAGATCATACCTTATTTCACTAGTGAAAATGCCACCACCCCTATAGAACGCATCCAAGATATTGTAAATATATGTTTTGTTCATAATATCACAAAGGATAATGTAGATATTAGACTTCTTACCACATCCTTAAAAGGTAAGGCATTGCAATGGTTTAGAGGGTTGTAGCCCAATTAAATTCACAATTGGGACAAGCTAGGTGAGAATATCTATGAATAGGTTAAGGATGAAAGTGATCACTTATCCCCAGTAGAGCAACTAACCACTATTAAAAAAGCTCCTCATGAATTTATGTGATATTTTAACTTCAAGTTCTAGAAGATTTGGGATAGAATTCCTACTTTGGTCAAGACTTCCCCAAATCATGCATTTTTATACTACCTAAGGTATCTAAACAATAGTGTTATTATAATGATTTAATCTGTGGAAGGGATGACCTTGCCAAATGCCCTTATTCCTTGAAATTTCAACCATTCAACCTAGCCTTACACCTATTCCTACAACAATCAGCCAACCATCCCCTCTTGTCACTGCTTCTTTAGAAATGAGCTAGTGGTAATTAAAAGGCAACAATCACAACCTAACAAACCATATAAGACTTATCAGCCTAATAGGTAGCCCTGTCAAGGAAATATGCAAGGAAAAAATCATTTGAGCTATGTTAGACTATAAACACGATTAATCTAGTTGTTGCAAGCTCATTGAAAGTTATTGTTCTAGTAAAAAATAATTTTGCTCAGGGCCATGAATGGTGTTATTTGTGCAACCAACCCTATAACCAAAGCTTGTGTCAAAATAAAGAACTCAACAAATCTTTAATGGTTCAAAATCCACTAGCACCTTCAAGACAACAAGTTGAAATGGGTCAAGAGGCTATCAGAAGGAAACAAACAATGCAAGGTGATTCTACATTAATGAACTAGCATGAAACAATTTTTTTTGGTATGAATCAAGTTGAAACATTAAGCAAAGGTATCAATCTAATGGCACATAATACAAGGTCAAAAAAAGAGAACAATGGGAAACAAACCATCTTCCATGATTAACCAAACATCAAATTTTAAAGCACCCCAGTGGGTTGTAAAGGAAGGTATAGAAGTTAGAACTTTTGAATAAAAAAAATGGGCTATTGGAAAAGGGAAATAAAACACAAAATCAACCTCAATTCAACTACCAAGCAAGAGTAGAAGCTATTTTCACAAAGATTCCTCCAAAAGTTGGTCACATTCCTTTTAATATATTTGATCAAATGAAGAGAACTAACCTGAATGTTACCATATGGGAGGCCTTGTCCATTCCAACTCAAAGGGACTTGCTTCAAAACACATCAAAAGGTCGCAACTATCCAAATGATGCTTTGAAATAGAAGGAATAGTAACTTCAATAAGCCTTTGTTAGCCAAAGGAGGAGGAAAATAAAAAAAATAGTAAGCCACCTCTCTTTCACATGTATTTGATTATTGGAGATCATTTACTTCACAATTGTATGATTGATTTAGGGGCTAGTAGTTTTGTTATGCCCAAGTAAGTAGCTAATATTCTTGGTATTAAATATGAACCAATATCTAAGGGAGTTGTACAATTAGCTAGCATTGTTAAGTTAAAATAGGAGGGGTCATTAAGGATTTGAAACTAACTTTGCATGCATGCCTAGGCTACTCTATTTTACAATATATTTCAATCATAGATCTTCCTACATTTTTTTTCTATATGTCTATCTAGGGAGTTCACAACCAAGCTTGGAGGGTATCTATCTTCATATTGGTCTCACATGTTGTTTAAGACTAGGTATGGCACAAAGTTAACCATAAAGGTTGAAACCATCTCCAAAAATCACATTGATCTATATACTCCCAACCTAATCAACATGAATTACACCATACAATACATAGAGGAGGATAGTGTCATCCATGAGGTTGCCACTTCTACTAAAGAAATTCCAACCACTCTCCTTGATGAATGGGGAAACAACTTTTAGTTTGTCCCATACAATGAGGTAAAAGAAACATGGTTGGATACTTACTGCATTCATGAAGAAAATTCCCCAATCCCTAATCCCTAATCTCATGAAGCCTCTAGAAGATACTAGAGATATATGGCAAATGTATTTTGATTATTCAAGGAGTAGGAATGGTGCTAGTGTCGATGTCCCCTAATAATGAAAAGTATTACTTTTTCTTTAGATTTCAATTCTTTTGTACTAACATCGTAGCTGAATATGAAGCCTTGATTCAAGGTCTTCAAATGACTTGAAAGAAAGGATTTAAATTGTTGCAAGTGTATTGATATAGTGAGTTGGTTATGAATCATATTATTTTCAAAACACAGTGAAGAACAACCTTCTCAAGTCTTACAAACATAGGGTATGGGACTTGATTGAAGGTTTTGAAGCATTTGGCATCCAAGTTATCCCTAAAGAACAAGATAAAGGTGTTGATACCTACTTGTAGTAATTGGAGCATATTTTGGCATCTTGATAAACATCATGGAAACTCAAAAATAAAACATGAAATTAGTTGTAAGGCTTGTTGTCAGAGATAGCTAGGTGAATTGGCAGGTATTTAAAAATGATAAATAAATCATCTATTTTTTGAAAGATGAGGCATAAATTTCTACCAAAAATCAAATAAAGTTGCAAGAACAATATAAAGAGACAAAATCATGTAGCTAAACACAAACAAAATTACAAAGGGTCTCATCACTCTAGAAGGAATATTCAACTTAGATGACCAATTGAAAATTAAGAAGATGAACATGACTGCAAAAAATGAGAACTACAAGTAGGTGGCTATGGTAGAAGGTAAGTTCTTTAAGCAAGGAAAGTTATGTTCTAAGTTTGAGTGAAATATTCCGAGCCAATTTTTTTCAATTTTTACCAAGTACACAACAATGCAGAGAGCACCCGTTAGGGTTAGATAAATCAAACCAACATATTACAAATAACTCGTTGCCAAGAATGCGCACTCAATCTCAACAAGAGAGAGGCTGTCATATGGCAAGACGATCGTCAGTGCCTTAAACAAAATGCAACTGAAGGTAACTCTAACCAAGAATGTGTCCGCGAAGGACGAACATATGGTCAGAGGATCTTCTACGCTACAAGTACTGAAAACAAACTCAACACCAAGCATGTGCTACCCAATCCAGTATGGAAAGGAGGCGACCATATGGTGGAGTGCTAAGAATTACAATGCAATTAAGGGAAATAAGCAAGAATGTTGAAGTACTCGACGTCAAGAATGTGCTTTCCAACCCAAGACGGAATGGGAGCTACCATATGACGAAGATATAAAGAGATACAATTGCGTATACAGAATGTAAAGTAAGGCTGAGAGAAATGCTGACAGTACTACTGTTCAGCTTACAATGAATATTTAAATGCCTGCAAGATCAAGTATTAGAGCTCTTCAAATTGCTGCAACAACAAGGAATCTTTTACAAAGCCTTTAACGCTTTCCTAACACCAATCCAAGAAGGAGAATGCAGATTTCTCAAATCAGATTATGACAGACCTGCACTTTAAAATATATAACCAGCAACACAGATCCTTGTCAAAATGCTCATAACTCTCTCATTTCCCACCCAAATGATCTCAAATTTGATGCAAAGGACCCTCAAGAAGATGGCGCCTAGTTTAGTAATAAGAAATGGCATCTAAAAGTGGTTATTAATTACTGACACGAATCCCAAGGCACTCCAGAAAGTACGGCCTTCAAGGAATGACGAATTTGCATTATAAAATCATAAACTTCGTATTAAAATCTGCAAATATTCATGAAGGGGCGCCTCCAACAGGGAAACACAATGAGACAATACCCAGAATGAGAATGTTTAAGATTTGAGACTTGTGAGCAGAAATATACATTCAGCAGTCATGACCAGCAACTCTGGAATTGACAGGAAATGATAAAACTCAACTACGAAGGATAGGAAACCAACTATAACTGAAAAGACAAATCAATAACACTCAAACCTCTCAACTAGTTGCTGTCTTTCAAGCAAGAAGAAGAGCCAAGCTAGGAGGCCTTCATTCCTCGAAGCAATCCCAAAGCCAATCTGGCAGCATAACATTCCTGTAGACAAAAGATACCTCCAAAGAAGAGAAGGAACCTTCTTTATAGAAAGAAGAGAAGACTCCGGAGCCTTCTAGAAGGTGCGCCCTAATCCCAAGCTGCTTTTAGGTTTAAACTTTGACCCAAACACTTTCTTCCCAATGGCGTACTTTCCTTGTGAAATATTAATCACTTCTCTTTTTTTAAATAAAATATAATCTTCTTCAAAAAGGCGTCCATTTTCCCTTTGAGCAATTATAAACTTTAGAAATATTAAAATATTTCCTTCATGAGAAAATACCCCTCAAAGTCCCCTTCTTTAAAACAACTGTTAAGTTATAACACTAGGCCAAAGGGGTATTTTAAAAATAAAACATTTTGACTTAAAATAACTTATATCTTCGAAATGAACCCCTTAAGCCAAAAATGAGAATTACCCAATGAACTGCCAGAAGAGGAAAGTTGACTGAATTGATGCCGACTGGACCACTGCTAAATTTAGAATTTACTAAAAATAGTAAATTCCTGAAGATGCTCAGAATGCCAAGAAAAACATACCACTGCGAAGCCCTCTAAAAACTCAGAAGGAATCCAGAATCCAAACACCCAAACTCCAACAAGCAAAACCCTGAATCTTCAAGAGAACCCATCAAACAGCCGGAAACCCTAATTCTGCCACTGACTAGCCGACAACACACTGGGAATAGGCTACCAATCACTAAAAGGTGAAGGGCTAAAAACGGGGACATTACAGTCCGCCCTTCCCAAAATTGCTTGTCCTCAAGCAATACCATCATAATTCTAGAAAAATTAGGACTGATCCATACCAAAACAAGTATGATCCCAGGTTCCCAAATCCTTCTTAGGAAGGACCCACCATGCCACTGTTGCACCACTCTGATCACATTAGTGAAAACATCATGCCAAAGCTACACTAACCTCCCTTGTAACTCCAAAGTGTTACCATCCATGATACTCAAACTGAAAGATCTTAAAGGAATGAGATCAATATCGTGCAACATCTCATGTCCAAGATGCCCAGAGTCAACAGTAACTGTTGAAGTTGTGAAAGCCAACCTCACAGACCCCGAAGATCACCTGCATGAAAATAACCTGTCACAGAAAGAAGAGATGGAGACAAACAAGCAAGGGTGCTCTGAAAGCTGAAAAATGTATTCATCCGAGAGAGAGATAAATTACAATGATGAATCCTTATAAAAGGATATTGTGCAACCCTAAAAGAAACCCTAATAGGTAGACATTTAATAATTAATATAATTATTAAATGTCACAAAATGCAAACTAAAGTGAAATCTTAAGAGAGGAATAAAGGTAATTTAATCAACATGATTAAATAAAACCTTTACTCTAACACCCCCCCTTAAGATGAGCAAAAGTGTAGTTACAAACATGTGCAAGAAAGCAAAGGTAACTACAATGCAAGAAAGTAAACTTGGGTCCCAGCAACAAGGCCTGATCAGGTACCCAATTACAACCAAATCTCTGTAAAGTGGAGAAATAGAGAAAACCTCATGGGAAAAACTCTACTCCAAAAGAGATGAAAGAAATAAATGCACTAATAATAGAAGGATAGGAGGTGGATAACATAAGACCCCCCATAGACAGCTTCTATCATATAAGTACATGTACAATGGTCTCCATAGGAGGAAAAGAAAGAGACTAGAAGGCCCCCCCACAATGAAGAAACTCTTGTCGCACATATGGATGCCTGAGGTAGAATCCAGAAAGAGATCCTGAAGCGGTATATAATATTCCTCCCCTTGGGAAGAAATGGATCCAAAGGACGAAGATGAAGAAACCCTGTGAAGAGAGAAGAATCAATTTGTCTCAAGATGTGTGCCATAATAGGATGCTGAAGAATCTCTCTGTCTGAACTGAAACAAAAGATGTCAAATCCAAACTGAACTGAAGACTCAAAAACTGCAACCTCTGAATGCACAGATGATGGTGGGCTAACAGCTGGAATATGGCTGTCAACAAAGAGGAGCTGAAAATCCTCAAAGTAATCCTCCAAATCTGCAATATAGGACTCTACAAACAAAGACGAAATGCCTGCAAGATAAGAATCCCAAGTAGCCATGTCTGAAAGATGTATGATGTCCTGCTTAGCTGAATCAATAGGAGCCAAAGAAGAGGCAATATCAAACTGATCAAGAACAGGAGAAGATGCTGATACAAGTATAATCTCAGTCTGAAGAGTAGGAACTGTGAGACAATCCTCTAATTCATCGAATATGTAAGGGTGTCTAAATACTTAAGTTCCTTTAAAGTATCATGATCAAAGGGTGTGTTCTCTCTCCAACGAATGGGTACAAGACAATCTGAAGCAGGATCCTCTGGGAATGGAGAAAGACTGGGGTCTCCATAGATCTCCCAAAGACGTGTCCAAAGTGAGTGAGGACAATCAATTCCCGATATAGCCCACACAGTGTCAGAATCAACACTAGACAAAATAACTCCTACTATGTGATTTCTAATGATATCCCAAGCTAGTTTTCCCTCTGAAGTTGTTGGTGCAGGTATGAGATCATACAAATAAGGCAAAATATTAAGCCACCTACAGTGTGTAAGTATGCCCTTTGCCCATGACTCATAATTACCCCGTTCTAGAAATACAACTGAAGGGTGAGTAGAAAAACCCATGATAACTCTTCAAATTAACAAATCTGAGACTAAATGACCTCAATACTGATAAAGCAGATCAAATAAAGCCATCCCACGCAAACAAATCATTTCCAAGTGCTGAAACGTCCAAGTAATTGACAGATGTGTGAAAACACAAAGTACTGAATAAAATGTACCTGGTGTAGATTCTGGAAAAATAAATGACAGATCTGGAAAGAGCACAGAAATCCCTTTCCAACGCCTATTCGTTTATGAAAAACGGAGTCCGTATGCAAAAGATATGGCTCCAGGAGTGCAAAAAACTTGTTCTGAATTTGACTGAGAAAAAATGCATCAAAACGGAAAAATCCGATTTCGTAAAACAGCTCCAAAAGGTCCAATTTGACCCTTCTGGCCCTCAGGGGCTAAAAAAAATCAGCCCCTGGTCCTCTCTGTAACGTGGCCGGAGATGGCAACGCGACGGGCGATCGGGAAAGCGGAGGTGGCGGCCGGGTGGCGCCGAGAGGGGCCGCCGGGGGCTGGCGCAGGGGCTGGAGAGGTAGCCGGCAAAAGCTGCAAAGCAGTGGCAGCCGGGCTTAGGCTATGAAGAAGGGTGAAGCAAATCAGACAAAAACAAAAAAAACTTTGTTTTTTTTTAATTTTTTTTAATTTTTATGAGATTTTTGACCTCGGAAATCGTGCCTGGGGGCCGTACGGCCCCTGAGCAAATTTTTTTTGCCTCCCAGATCAACTATGCCCAAATAGGTCGTGCCATATATGAAAATATGGGTTTTTGGCCGCTCTGACTCCAATAGTGAGGTCCGTTTGGGCCCAAAATGCACCCAGAAAATGGAGTTACCCAGATCCTCAAAAAAAACAACCAAAAAACTTGAAAGCCAAATCTAACCCTCGTAGCTCCAAATTCTTCAGAAGACGAATATGAAGCAGTAGGTCTGGAGCTCTGATACCATGTTGAAGTTGTGAAAGCCAACCTCACAGACCCCGAAGATCACCTGCATGCAAATAACCTGTCACAGAAAGAAGAGATGGAGACAAACAAGCAAGGGTGCTCTTAAAGCTGAAAAATGTATTCATCCGAGAGAGAGATAAATTACAATGATGAATCCTTATAAAAGGATATTGTGCAACCCTAAAAGAAACCCTAATAGGTAGACATTTAATAATTAATATAATTATTAAATGTCACAAAATGCAAACTAAAGTGAAATCTTAAGAGAGGAATAAAAGTAATTTAATCAACATGATTAAATAAAAACCTTTACTCTAACAGTAACAACCATACCACTATCAACCACAATTCTAGGCAAGAAGAAAAATAGGTTACTCAACTCATAATTAACCTCCTCAACATACCTCCACATGGTAATGAACGAAGCCCTGAAAGCAAATGTGACATCTTCAAATCTTCTTGCAAAGAGGAAAGCAATCCTTTGCAAGAGCTTGACAAGCTCATACTCATGTCTCCTCATGGAGCTACCATGTAATAGCTGAATTACACCGACACCACCATGAAGACTTCTAATCACTTTTACGATACCAACTCCAAGAGTCTCAGAATGAAAAGCCAAAGCAATTGGAAGTTTGTTGTCCCGAACCAATATAGTAAAGAAACTATTAAAATTTGCTTCACAAACCTCCGTAAGGTGAACTCCGAGAATAGGATAGGTGTGAAGGAACAAATAACCACTGTTGTTCAAGGCTGAAGTCAGCGAAGTGCAATCTGATTTTAGTACTTCGCATAAGGAAAAACAACAACACCAAAGAAATTCCCAAGTGTAAGTGTATGAGATGAGCCTTGGGTTGTAGGATAACACCTCAAAATTGATAGAAAAACACACTAGATCCAACTCCATGAGAAAAATACCACTTCTTTGATTAGGAGTGATGAACCAACTCTCTTGGATGAGAGAAACGCAACATGTAAGGTGGCTGGTCTGCCTCAAACTAGCAAGCTCGAGTCTCAAAATCTGTCCTGATCTTAGCCGAGAATCACTCTCAAGAGCAACCAATCGTTCATTTCTCCAACCCATACTCAAAATTCCTCTCCAACCCATTTTTTGATGAACAAATAAACCCATCAAGTGGCGGAAAAAGGAAGTAACAACATCAAAAAAATTGGAAATTTGATCCTTATTCCTCCAATAGCCCTTTCCAAATGTAATAAGCTTTATCAAGCCAAGTTGAGGATCCCAAGCACGGATACCCAACTGAAAATGATTTTCAACACAATGCAAGGTAATCTCAATGCATTCCCAAGAGCTAGTAAGGATCAAGTGTATACTGAAGAGATTGATGCCTCCTCTATTGAACCCTTGAAACCTATCCATGAAAGTTTCAACAACATTGGAGCATGAAACCTTAAATGACCTCAAATCCAACTCCAAAAATGGACTAATAAGTGCCAAAGCATCATTAAACCAAAGGGATGGATTGACAAGCATACAAACACCAAATTCTGGTCCATCTTTTTTCCCTACTTCATGAGTAACAAAATTGAAATCTTTGCTCCTTGTTGCTGTAATGAAGTTACCAGCAGTTACCAAGTCTTGCTTTGTTAACTCCTTGGTATCGAAGATGTTGAAATCTCCTTGAACCAACACTCCCCAAGTGGAGACTCCATCCTCAAACCCACTTGTGCATTCATTATCGAAAGGCCTTGGAAGATTACTAATCACCAAAGGTGGTAACTCCTCGTGTAATGATATCAAAGCACCCCTTGACTGGGGTTCATACTCTTCCCCATGCTTGGTCGTTTCACCACATGACTCATTTTTCAAATCAAAGAGAGGATTGTCATAAGTTGCTTCAGTACCCACTTCAAAGAAAGGATTGTCAAAGACTTGGAAGTCCCCTTTTTCATCTTGCTGATCCAAATCTACACACGCAACTTCTAATATCCTTGTGAAACCTTCAAGATCAAACTCCTCTCGAAGACTATCAAGCTCGTCTATTACTTGCTTGATTTCTTCAACTCTTTGCTCATTCTTTTGCTTGCTAAAAAGTTTGAAATCAGCAAACCGGTCTTCAACCTCTGTTAGAGCCAACTGAGTTTCTTTTAACTTGTCCTTTGTTGATTTAAGCTCCAGAGTTAGCTCATCAACCAAACTCTCCTTTTCTGGGAAAACACTGAAGGACTTCTTTGCAAGTTCAATAGCATAATCCCGATCCTCCATCAAGTGTATGCAATCTGACTTCAACGCCTCCAAAGAGTCTCTGATGAGTTGCAAATTGAAAAGAGCAACTTCATCCTTAACTCCTCTTTTTCTCTCTTCAAGCTGAGCCTTCCAGTGGAGATCTTCAGTCAAACTGTGAGTGCGATCAAATTGGGATAGAATTCGCACTTCCCTCTTAAAGGACTCTTTGTCTTGATCTTCCCACCCAAGAATATGCAAAGATGGCGGATTGCTGGTTGGCTAATTGTCAAAATTAGAACTTTGTTTTGTGTCTTTGCGGCTATCATAGCTGTTCCAGCTTCCGTGTCTTTCACCATCAACTAGAGGAGAATGCTCATTGTTATGAAAGGCATCATCCTCCACAAAATCTTCAACCCGTTGCTTGCAATCAGCTTTGTGCATTGATAAATCAGATTTGTGTTTAGTAACACCTTCAAACTCTCCATCTTCAAGAGCCATATGGTCTTCAAGCTCTTCTTCTTCATCACTGTCTTCTTGATCAAACATTATAGCAGCACCCAACTTGCTCAATGGATCATAGTCATCTGCTGTTCGGAAAGTTTCCGTAGAAACATTTTCTTCTTTAGCAGCTGCAACCACTTCAAAGACATCATCATGGAGCTTCTTTGAACCCCCTTCTTCTTCGAAGACAACTTCCTCTTCAATGGCCACCTCATAGTTTTCCATGCAAACTGAATTTTTATCTTCATTTGGATCAAAGGGAAATTCATCCCACAAAGGTTTTTTATCATATCTTGGTGTCAACCAATCGGGATCCCAAATGGAAAAAGGCTGACTGTTTTGATCAAGAGAAAAGTACTCTTCATGCTTCTCTTGGAGTGTTGAGTCTTTGAATAGGTCACCAAGTAACTCACTTGAACTGATTTCTTCATAAGTCCTTCTCTCCAAGGGCTTAGTTTGATGCTCAAACCCAATGTCACCATCATAATGAAATGAAGAATCACCATTGCCTATTGTTTTGAAAACATCACTATCATTATCTTCATCATGGGGAAGTATGTCAATGATTTCTTCATTAGCAGCCCAATGAATACCAAGGAGGTCTTCTTGGCTACTTGTCATACATTTGTCTAGTGAAAATTCTTGAGAGATTTGAACAGTAGTAAGAGGTGAATAATCCTTGACCAAATCCTCAACTAGGAGAGGTATAAACACATCAAAATCACCATTAACAACTTCACCTTGGTAATGATCATCAGCTGGTTCAAGGACACCACTAGTGTTTCCTTCATCTTGTTCTTCTTCAACGAACTCATCCCACACAACCGTCTTACCAACAATTTTTGTGAAGCCCTTAGCCTCAAGACCTTCATTGGATGTATTTTCATTAGAACTCAAGACTATTGTTGTGTTCTTTTCATTGAACTGTTCTTCATCACTTCCTATCACATGCAAGTCTAAGGATGTGTTTTGGGGTTCTTCCACACACTCTTCAACTGTCAGAGTTTCTTCATCAAGCTCACGATCAATATGAGGTGACATGTGCACCTTGCTATCCCGACTTCCAGACCTAGCATAAATCTTTCTGATTCCCCACCTTATGTCAGGATCCTTCATTAGCGTAAACAATTCATGCATTAACTCAAGTAGAGGCTTCTCTATAGTCATCTCTGTCTGTATGTAGTGTTTGGTATCTCTGTCACTCATCTGTCAAGTGAACTCTGTTGGGCACAGGATGGCAGGATCTTGGCTCTGATACCACTGAAATATTCTGAGCCAATTTTTTTCAATTTTTACCAAGTACACAACAATGCAAAGAGCACCCGTTAGGGTTAGATAAATCAAACCAATAGATTACAAATAACTCGTTGCCAAGAATGCGCACTCAATCTCAACAAGAGAGAGGCTGTCATATGGCAAGAGGATCGTTAGTGCCTTAAACAAAATGCAACTGGAGGTAACTCTAACCAAGAATGTGTCCGCGATGAACATTTGGTTAGAGGATCTTCTACGCTACAAGTACTGAAAACAAACTCAACACCAAGCATGTGCTACCCAATCCAGTATGGAAAGGAGGCGACCATATGGTGGAGTGTTAAGAATTACAATTCTAATAAGGGAAATAAGCTAGAATGTTGAAGTACTCAACGTCAAGAATGTGCTTTCCAACCCGAGACGGAATGAGAGCTACCATATGACGGAGATATAAAGAAATACAATAGCGTATACAGAAAGTAAAGTAAGACTGAGAGAAATGCTGACAGTACTACTGTTCAGCTTACAATGAATATTTAAATGCCTGCAAGATCAAGTATTAGAGCTCTTCAAATTGCTGCAACAACAAGGAATCTTTTACAAAGCCTTTAACGCTTTCCTAACACCAATCCAAGAAGGAGAATGCAGATTTCTCAAATCAGATTATGACAGCCCTGCACTTTAAAATATATAACCAGCAACACAGATCCTTGTCAAAATGCTCATAACTCTCTCATTTCCCACCCAAATGATCTCAAATTTGATGCAAAGGACCCTCAAGAAGATGGAGCCTAGTTTAGTAATAAGAAATGGCATCTAAAAGTGGTTATTAATTACTGACACGAATCCCAAGGCACTCCAGAAAGTACGACCTTCAAGGAATGACGAATTTGCATTATAAAATCATAAACTTCGTATTAAAATCTGCAAATATTCATGAAGGGGCGCCTCTAATAGGGAAACACAATGAGACAATACCCAAAATGAGAATGTTTAAGATTTGAGACTTGTGAGCAGAAATATACATTCAGCAGTCATGACCAGCAACTCTGGAATTGACAGGAAATGATAAAACTCAACTACGAAGGATAGGAAACCAACTATAACTGAAAAAACAAATCAATAACACTCAAACCTCTCAACTAGTTGCTGTTTTCAAGCAAGAAGAAGAGCCAAGCTAGGAGGCCTTCATTCCTCGAAGCAATCCCAAAGCCAATCTGGCAGCATAACATTCCTGTAGACAAAAGATACCTCCAAAGAAGAGAAGGAACCTTCTTTATAGAAAGAAGAGAAGACTCCAAGCCTTCTAGAAGGTGCGCCCTAATCCCAAGCTGCTTTTAGGTTTAAACTTTGACCCAAACACTTTCTTCCCAATGGCGTACTTTCCTTGTGAAATATTAATCACTTCTCTTTTTTTAAATAAAATATAATCTTCTTCAAAAAGGCGTCCATTTTCCCTTTGAGCAATTATAAACTTTAGAAATATTAAAATATTTCCTTCATGAGAAAATACCCTTCAAAGTCCCCTTCTTTAAAACAACTGTTAAGTTATAACACTAGGCCAAAGGGGTATTTTAAAAATAAAACATTTTGACTTAAAATAACTTATATCTTCGAAATGAACCCCTTAAGCCAAAAATGAGAATTACCCAATGAACTGCCAGAAGAGGAAAGTTGACTGAATTGATGCCGACTGGACCACTGCTAAAATTAGAATTTACTAAAAATAGTAAATTCCTGAAGATGCTCAGAATGCCAAGAAAAACATACCACTGCGAAGCCCTCTGAAAACCCAGAAGGAATCCAGAATCCAAACACCCGAACTCCAACAAGCAAAACCCTGAATTTTCAAGAGAACCCATCAAACAGCCGGAAACCCTAATTCTGCCACTGACTAGTTGACAACACATTGGGAATAGGCTACCAATCACTGAAAGGTGAAGGCCTAAAAACGGGGACATTACATTGAGTGACAAGCTTTCTTTAAGCTTTATCAATCTTACGATGATGTGTTTTCCTAGACTTGTGAGATCTCAAAGGTTTTGATCATAGTTTATCTCATCATACCATTGAGTTAGACCCTAATGTGAGGCTTTCTAGGAAAAAACATAGGCTAGTAAACCAAAAAATTGAACCTGTGATGAGAAAAGAGATATCCATGTGCTTATACATGCCAATATAATATTTCCCATCAAGCATTCCTCTTGAGTAGTGCAAACTTGGTTCTTGTAAGAAAAAACAATCGAGGGATATTATATTGTGCATATACTTTAGAGACCTCAATAAGATCTCTCTCAAAGATCATTATCCCCTTCCTTCCATGGAATAAATTTGACAAAGGGTAAGTGATTCTAAAAGGTTCGCTCTCCTAGATGGGTATTCAAGTTGATGAGATTTTAGTTCAAGAATTAGTTTATTATAAGATTATGTTTAGTACCAAATGGGATAATTTTACATATAAGAAGATGAATTTTTGGAGTAACTAATGATAGTGCAACCTTTTAAAGAATAATGGACATGGATTTCAAAGGTTTCCTAAATGAAATTGTGTTGGTATATCTCGATGATATCACTATTTTTTCAAAACATGCAAGTGATCACCAGGATCATTTTGAATAAATTTTAAAAGGATATAGAGAGTATGGCATGTCCCTAAACCCCAAAAGTGTGTTTTTTATACCAATCAAGGAAAATTATTCGTATGTATATTTTTTAAGGAGGGTTTCACCATTGACCTAAAAAGAGTAGAGGTCATCTTGTCTCTTCCTCTCTCCAATCATAAGAAGGGCCTACAAATCTTCTTGCAGAAGATAAATTTCATGAGGATGTTTATCCCTAATCTTGTTGCATTAGTGAAACCCCTCACTTTTATTTTGAAGAAAAATATTGTATTCAATTGGAAAAAGGAAGGGGGGGAAGTTTTGAAGCTATCAAGTAATCTATATTTCTCATGCTCCAACACTTACTAACCCAAACTATGAGAAGGACTTCATCCTTTACACTTTTGGAGGAGAGTTGAGCATATCAATTGTCTTGACATAATTGAATGATGACAAATTGGAACAACCCATAGCATTTTTGAGTGAAGGGCTCAAATACTATGAGTTGAAGTATGGATATGTGAAAAAATAGGTCTTTGCCATCGTCAGAGCATTGGAAAAAATTAGACACATGCTCTCTAACAACAAGATCTAATTGATGATTCCTCGTGCAAGTGTCAAGGAGTTCCTCCCGAGCAGGGAAATTAGTGCGAAGAGGGTTGGATGGATCACTAAGGTCATGTAATATGACATAAGCATCAATATTACCAATCTCATGAGAGTTAAAGGGTCATGTGAGTATCTTGCAATAAACCTCGAAGCTAATAAGAAGGCCATTTTTTTGCTACAACAAGATTGACCAATTGATCTTGGTACTCCAAATAGTTGGGTGCATGATGATGAGTCCAAATAATGACTCAATTTTGATAGGGTTTATCATATCTTGTTGTTACTATGGGACTTTAGCACCTGGTTATTGACACTCTCTATGTTATTTCCCTAAATTTATGAACCTTGGGCATGAACTTATCCTTGTGACTTTTGATGATATTAACTTGCTATGTGATATATCTATATTAATTTTACATGTGATTGAATGAATGTTATTCTAAGGTGATTATGGATATACAATTGTTTTGTGCACACTAATGTCATCATGCAGGTTCACATTAAGATGCGGATATAAATGAAGCTTGCAAAGTGGAAGAAGTTCATGCCAGCTGGTCAGTTGCTAAAGAAGTCAAGGAGATGGTCATTAAAGAGGTCAATGGAGGGAAACTTCCAGCTTGTGTGGAAGTTATAACTTACCATTAAATGATCATGTTTGTTAGTTGAGTAGATTTAGGAGTTGTTGTTATGTTGGATCCTCATTTAGGAAAGTTTGATTTGACTAAATTTGGCGCATGCATAACCTCCTTCCTCTTTTTCATGCTTTCAATAAGTGGCATCCTCCTAATTTTTTGGAGTTGACCACCCAGTTAGTTAGGGTTAGTTAGAAGCTTTCCTTCTAGGGGGGATGTTAGAAGATTAATCTTTACTTGGTAAAGGTTATTCTTTAATTGTAATTATTTATTAACTTGTAGGAATATTCCAAAGGAATCCCTACAAGTCTTTTGTCTTTTTTGTCATCTCACACATGTGTGAGGATGGCTTATTTTTAATTCCTTTATTAAGGAATATTTGTAACCACCTCCTTAAGAGGTGACACTTTGCACACACATAGATGAATGGTGACATTCATTGAGTTGGGAGTTACATTCTAACTCCTCCTTCTCACCTCTACTTATTGAGGTGCCTCTCCTCTCATTCTCCAAGACTCAAGCAAGCAAGCCTAAGGCTGCAACTCTCTCTCTCTCTTTGTATTATTCTTTAGGCATTTTGCCTCCATTCATAATATTGGGGTTTTTTCTTGTTTTTTCCCCTTAACAAATTCTTGTGTCTCTCTTGCTTTGGTGGTGCTTGGTTTGGCTACTTCAATCTATTTGGTAATTTCTTTCCTTCAAACAATTGCTCTTTATTAGTACTTTCCATTGCTCTTTTCTATTTTCTTTCATGGTATCAAAGCTTGGTATTACTAATATTTTGTGAGCTACATTGTTGAAGGTTTACCAGATTTTTAAGCACACCATTGGAGACACTCTCAAAAAGGAGAAGAAGAGCAAAGTGTCTAATCTTGGTTGTTTTTTGTCTTCTAACCTATTTTCCTTGTGCATGATTTTATTTCTAAGTTTTTTTTATTTCAAATTTCAAATATGTGCAGGTTTCTTTTAGAAAACCCAATAAGGGTTTATCTTATTTTTCAATTTTCAATTTAAAGTTATTTATTTCTATAACTTATACAAATTTGTATATTAGATCTGTAAAAAAATCATATTTTTTTTCTAACCCGTGCAAGATTTCTTATTTAAATATTTCTAAGTCCTTTATTTAAAATTTAAAATTTATTTGTTTTGCATGCATATTTAATCCTTTGAACTTTTTTAGAAACCCTCAATAAAGAGGTTATATTTCATTTATTTTTAGATCTGTAATTTTTTTTACAAAATCAGGCTAAATCTATAAAAAAAAAATCACTATATTTTACATTTTGTAAAAAGAAATCATTTTTTTTAGGGATCTAACCCTAGGTCAAAAATTCTTTTCAGAAAAAAGGCTAATCTACTTTTTTGCAAATCTGTAAAAAATTTCTCAATATTTTGCATGTTTGCATGTTCAAATTTCTGTAAAAAAAATCATTTTTTTAAAAAACTCTATTCCTAGTTTAGAGATATTTTCAAATAAATAAAAAACTTCATATTTGAATTCAGATTTTTTTAAAAATAAAAAATTTAAATTATTCTTTTCAAAGCTCTTTTAAAAATTAATCATTAAAATATCTATATTAGTGCATTTTATTTAAAAAAAAAAAACTAATTTTTTTAGATATATATCAGTCTCTTATTTTTAAATAATAAATAAAAAAACAATTTACTTTCTCTAAGGAAAAAATAAATAAATAATTTTTGGGCCTCAGTTGAGCCCCCTGTTGCCTCCTTCCAGTCACTTCTTTCGCCACCGCTGCTACCTCCCTCTGCCTCTGCTCTTTGACATTTGCGGCCCTCTAAACCTCTCTTCTCGCATTCTAAAAGTCCAAAACCTGCACTAAAAAATAGAAAGACCTCTTAAATTTGTTTAAAACCCTAAATTAAACCTATCCCCACCCGCTGCCTCGAAAGCTTTTTTAAAAATCTCTTTAAAGCCCGCCCATTCCCTTAAAAAGAAGTGCTTGCTTTTTTAAAACTTTTTTATATCTTAGTTTTAAAGAAGGAATCTTATGTAGGTAGCGATTTTTTTTAAAAGGTAAGGGTTTCATTTTTTAATAGTTTAGTATTCAAAATCTTATATAAAGATTCGTATAAAGCTAAAGTTTTAAGTTTTTACTCTTTTTTAAGAATCTTCCTATTTTTAAGGTTTTAAAAAAATTTAATCTTTTAAATCTTCCATTTCATATTTATTAGTTTATAACTTTAAAACTTTAATGCAATTTTATTTATTAGTTTTAAATTAATATTATATAACTTTAGTAATTTTTTATAATTTATATTCTTAATTTAATTTTATATTTAAATCAATTAAATAATTTTTTAAAATCCAATTTATGTTGATATTATTTAATTAAATATCTTTTTAGATTGATTATTTTACAAATATAAGGTTTTTTTTTTCTAACTAAAAGGAGATTATTTTTAATCAAAAGAGGTATTTTTTAAGCAAATATTTACAATACTTTATTCTCCCAAAGTTGTAATTTTTATTTATTTATTTTTTTGCAATCATGTCAACTTTAATTCTTGAAATCAAGTTAAATTCTTCTAACTACCATTCTTGGAAGACTCATATGTCTTTCATTTTTCGTTTTAAACATTTTTTAGATGTAGCTACAAATCCTAAATCTAAACCAGGTTTGACTGCATCTAAAGATGAAATCGAAAAATGGAATCTCCAAAATGAAGAAGCCCTTGGTCTCATAGGTATCTCCATGTCACCCGAACTTTATGTTCACATTGGGACATGCACAACTCCATTTATGATAGTTTAAATGAATCAAGAAAAATTCAAATTCAAGATCAACTTGAAGAATTGAGGTATTCTGATTTTAAATCTATGGACAAATTTTTATTGAAATTTGATGTTTTAAATTGAATGGTTTAAGAGTAAAATTAGATAATCTTAGATTAATTCATCTTATTCTTAAAAAGTGTCTTCCTAGGCAATTTCAACAATTCATTACTAATATTCATGCTCAATTGGCTATTCCTTCTTTAGCTACTCAATTAACTTATGATATTTTTCGTGATTTATTAAGACAACAAGAAGCTAAGTTAATTCAGTTTGGTACTGTTAAGTCTAATGAACATGCTTTTTTTGTCTAAGCATAAGCAAAATTTTAAACCTCATTCTAAACAACAACATTATAATTCCAAACCTCATTATAATAATGGCAATGATCCTAGAGAGTTTAACTCTTCTAAGAGACCACATTGCACTTATTGTAATAAGGATGGTCATTGGCAAAATACTTGTTTTAAAAAGAAAATTGAGAAAAAGCCTATGAATCAAAATAATCAACAATTTCATAACAATGGTGATCAATCTAGACGTGCTTTTACATGTAGTTTGAATGTTTCTAAACCTTTTTGAATGGGTTATTGATTTAGGTGCATCTCATCATGTTACTTCACATAAAAAGTTTGTTTTTAAATAACTTCACAAGTACTTTATTATTGGACTTGATCAACCCAATAATAGTGTACTTTTTTTTTACTCAATTATATTTGGAATATGAAAAGGGGATATTCATGTAGTCATGAATGCATGAATATCGTCTTAAATGACTTATTTATACTTAATAATTATTCTCTTCATAGCATGCATTTCCCATTATTCCATCACATTTTTTTTAATATTATTATTATTTATAACTTAAGGTGGCTTGATTTGTGGCTTGAGAAATTATCATTCTCTCTACCTAAGTCTTGATCTATTACAATATTTAAATCAAACCTAGTGTTTCCTTCTCAACTACAATTATGTTGTTTTGATAAAGGGAATTTGATATTTTATTGTGTCTCATTAATCTGATATTGTGCCTTATTGGTAAATTTATTTTTTTGATGGATTTATTTCATCTATATTTTTTTGAAAATTAAAAGCTCATTGGAGTATTTGCCTTCTTGATGGATTTATTCCATCTATATATGTTTTGCAAATTAATCACTTTATCAAGTCTCAATGGAGCCTTTACATATATATTTTATGCGTTAGTCGCATTTGTAGTAATGTTGCATAGGGAGCCCTATCTATAATGAATCATTTATTTTATCAAGTCTCATTGGAGTTTTTTTTTTGGGGACCCATGGAAAATATTTCCATCCACTTTAATGGTATGCACTTACTTATTTATGATGAACTTAGATCTATTTTCTTAATTGATGGGGATCAAGTTCTTGAAACTTTTATGTTTCATTATTTTTTTGAAGGCAATATGGTTTTTTTTAAAACCATCTTTAGGACCAATTTTTCAAAGTCCTTTATTATTAATCTTGACACAATTTCCCTTTACATTACAACAAATGATGTAGTGAGAGGAAACCTAGAACTATTATTGCTATGTCTAGATATATTGACATTTTATAATTTGAGCTATGCTTTCTTTCTATCTCATGGTTTCATTAGAAGTAAAAATGGTCCAAATTTATATATTAAGCATAGTGAAAATAATATTGTGATTATTATTTTAATGATTTAATTATCACTTCTAGTTCTAACTTTTTGATTAGTGATGTTAAGTCTACTCAATCAACAATTTCAAATGAGTGATTTGGGCCTATTACATTATTTTGGGTATGCAAATTAGGAAAACACCTAAAGTGTTGGATTGGTTTCTAAATTTATGTCTAAACCACAACAAAATCATTTTAAAGTTGTAAAAATAATTGTAAGATATGTTAAAGGCACTCTTAATCTTGGTCTCTTTTATGATGCAAATTATGATTTTTCTTTAAAAGGTTATACTGATTCAAATTTAGAAGGTGATCCCAATAATGGGAGATCCACTTGTGGTTATTGTTTCTTTGTTGGATCAGGTGAAATCTCATGGAATAGTAAGAAACAACAATCTACTTCTCTTTGTTCTACATAAGCTGAATATAAAGGTTGTACAAATGCATCTAAAGAGGCATTATGGTTAAGAAGATTACTTGAAGACTTGGGTCTACCTCAAAAGGATCTTACTCCTTTGTATTGTGATAATCAAAGTGCTATTGCTTTGGAAAAGAATCCAATTTTTCATGCAAGAGAGAAAATTGAAGACAAGCAAATTTCTCTTTTGTATTGTAAAAGTGAAGATCAAGTTGCAGATATTCTCACCAAAGCTCTTTGTAAAGATAAATTTCTCTTTCATTGTAAAAATCTTGGTTTACAACCCATTGAAGGGTTTGATGTAACCTCCCCAAGTAAAGCTTAAGGGGGGATGTTAGAAGATTAATCTTTACTTGGTAAAGGTTATTCTTTAATTGTAATTATTTATTAACTTGTAGGAATATTCCAAAGGAATCCCTACAAGTCTTTTGTCTTTTTTGTCATCTCACACATGTGTGAGGATGGCTTATTTTTTAATTCCTTTATTAAGGAATATTTGTAACCACCTCCTTAAGAGGTGACACTTTGCACACACATAGATGAATGGTGGCATTCATTGAGTTGGGAGTTACATTCTAACTCCTCCTTCTCACCTCTACTTATTGAGGTGCCTCTCCTCTCATTCTTCAAGACTCAAGCAAGCAAGCCTAAGGCTGCAACTCTCTCTCTCTCTTTGTATTATTCTTTAGGCATTTTGCCTCCATTCATAATATTGGGTTTTTTCTTATTTTTTCCCCTTAACAAATTCTTGTGTCTCTCTTGCTTTGGTGGTGCTTGGTTTGGCTACTTCAATCTATTTGGTAATCTCTTTCCTTCAAACAATTGCTCTTTATTAGTACTTTCCATTGCTCTTTTCTATTTTCTTTCAATAATGATTAGATGTCCCTCTTCACAAGGTTGGATGTTCTGATATTGTACTTGCATTTTTAGTTTCAAGTAATACAGTCATGTTGCTATTATGATGTACCAATGTTTTCAATGAATAAAATGATACTTTGATTTGTTGCATCTGAGTTAGTTTAGGGAAGACTCATTCAAGGGGGCCCACTTGGTGAGAATTCCACCCATTTAGTTTAGTAGTTACTTTTATGTTTAGTAATTAGTTATGGTCTTAGCAGTTATTTGTTCTTGCAGCCATTGGAACTTTTTTCTGTGTCTATTCCTGCAGCCAAGGCAAACAGAGTAACTTCCTGTCTGTTTGCTAAGATTCCTATTTCTGTCATTCATTTCAGTTCAGTTGTTGATTCATGCTTAGTACTTATGTTAATTCCTTTCAAGCATTTTATTTTCAACATTGTTTCCTTTCTAGTTATAGGATAAGGATGACTATAGTTGAGTCCTAGTGCACAGACAATGCTGACCCATTTCAAGTTCATGTCCCTGGGTTGAAAATGAAATGAACCTTCATGATTAGAAAGATAACTACTTAGTGCAGATATCTAATCTCTAAGTTACAACTTTAAGGGCTTAGTTATTGAACCATTAGAGGAGGCCAACATTTTTTGGCATCGTTGTCGAGGATGGTGTCAAACTAGGAAGTTCCTTGGAGTCATTTCTAGTTTCTTTCTTGTTTTAGTATCCTTGAAGTTTGTTCTTAGCATACCCTTCATTTGAATAAAGTAATTATCTGCTATTATTTCACCAATTCTTTGTGTGAGTTGGCTGATACTAAGTTAATACCACATGCATAGAGGCATGAGAAGAGATTCTCATGGGAGATTCCTTCCTGATGACCCTAATCCTGATAACTAGCTAGTTGAGTTTCAAAATCTACCAAGAGATGAAGAAGAAGAGGCAAATCCTTTTACTGATGCATTTCCCAATTTGACCAGTTCTAAAACTTCCTCTGAAGAGAAAGCTACCCAAAACATGATTGAGAATCCATTTGCTTTGGCAATCCATCAAGCAAGTATGGCTGGTCAAAATCCAAATAGACCTAACCAACCATCTTTTCCATTTCCTATTACCCACCAGAATGAAGTTGATAACCTCAAGAACATCCTTGCTTTAGTTCTTCCTAAATTTTATGGGCTTGTAATAGATGACCCTGACACTTTCTTGTTTGAGTTTGATATCCTCTACAGAAGCTATGATTACACTACTGATGCTCATAGGCTTAAATTGTTTCCTACTACCTTGAAAGAAGTTGCATTAAGATGGTTTATAGGCTTAGGTAGGAATACTTTAGAAACTTGGGATGATATGGAAAAAAAGTTTCTTGAGAAGTATAAAGAATACTGTAGGGGCAGTGATATGAGGAGAGATGATATCTTCAAGATATAGCAGAAGGAAGATGAAAGTTTGGAGGACTATATTTCAAGGTTCCCGTTTTTCCTACAGAAATCCCCACATCATGCACTCAATGAAGAGTCTCAAAAGTTGCTCTTCCTTAGAGGGATCAATGAAAATTTCATTGATGCTTTGGACCTGATAAGAGGAGGAGTTATCACCCAAGTTCCTTTGGATGATATTAAGAAGATATGTCAGAATTAATCCAGGGTAACTATGGAGAAAGGAAGAGGTTACCAATCTTCTATGGGTAAATCCTCCACTAATGGAGTTTCAAGGATGGAAATCACTCATTTGCTAGGAGATTTCAAGTAGGATATAATAAACAATATGGCCACTCAACTAGATACACTTCAAGCAAAGAAGAAACATGAGGAGATAGAAGCAATGCTAGCAAAATATTGTCCTCATTGCAGGCAAAAGAAGGATTGCAGATGCAAAATGGTAGCCAACATTGACATCAGGCATATTCCATCAGAATTTAGGCCAATTCAGGGTGATGATGATCAGGTTTTCTACATTCACAAAGAAGACCATGGGCTCCAAGACAAGGGATGCCACCAAATCCATTATCTTTTAGTGGACCTTATTTGAATTCTTATGCAGCTAGTAATTAATGGAAACCCCCATACCCATCAAAATTTGGAGGCTATCCACCTTAGCCTTGGAATAACCCTCCAAATACTTGGCCCAATTACCAAAACTCTCCACCTCAGTGGCACTAATTCCAAGGGAATTGGCAGCACCCTCCAGGAAACTAGCAACAAACATCTCAATGGAGAGGAGGACAACAATGGCCAAACCAGGCAACTAGTTACATGCAACCACCTCCATAGCCTCAACAACCTTCCGTAATTCCTCCTCCTTCTAGATCAAACTCTAGCACACCTAGACCTACTCAGTTACCAACTCAACCCACACCTAACCCAAATAAAAAACCACAATAGCAACCAATCTACTTTGCAAATCCCAATCAATTTCCTGCATATGTTGTGAGTGTGAGTGATATTCATCTACATTCAAGAACCACTTTTCCATCTCCTTCCACTCCTATTATCATAAAGCTTCCCGTGGAAGAAGAGGAGCATCAAAATCTATCTGATATCCCTGCCTAGTCAAGTGTGCCCAAGAATCCTAAACTAGTACAACAGTCTGATCAAGACCCACCATTTCCTCAAAGGTTAGAAGTTCTTAAACAAAAAGAAGAAAAGGAAGAAACAACCTTTGATATTTTGGATCAGTTGAAACACATATGTGTCAAAATACCTTTGTTTCAGGCCATAAAAGATGCCCCTATATATAGCAAGGAAATTAAGGAAGCATGTCTCAAAAATCTAGGGAGGAAAAAGAAAGACCCCTCTACTATTCATGTGGTGGGGCAGTTGGAAAATATCATGCTTGGGAAAGTAATTGTTCCTAAATATGCTGACCTAGGTAGTCCTGTAGTTGGAGTCATTATAAATGGAATCCAAGTAAAAAATGCTCTAATAGACTTGGGAGCAACTATCAATGTGATGAATAAGGATATCATGTAGCAACTGAATGTTGCAAATATGAGACCTACTCCTACTGTCTTGCAGCTTGCTGACAGTTCCATTGTCAAACCAGATGGTATAATAGAAGACCTTGCTATTACTCTAGACTCTTGGGAATATCCAATAGATTTCATGATCCTTTCCCCTAAAGCTACATTAGGAGGGTATCCCATTATTCTAGGAAGGTCATGGTTAGCTACAAAATATGCTTATATTGGATGTCGGTTAGGGGACATGACTATTTCTAATGGGAGAAGCACTAAAAATATTTTCCTCTATCCTCCTGCTCAACCATCCCATGATATAGACAACCCCATATGGCCACATGTTGGGGAAGAGGCCGAGGAGGTCAATTCAGTGGCACAACTCATGATGATAGGAAAAAGTCCTTTTCTGCAGCTTCAGGAAGAAGGTGAAGTATTATCCCATATAATTCAGAACCATTGTGAAGTGCATGAAGAATTACCCACTCATGAATCTAGTTTTGCATGTCCATTGAAGATACTTTTTCCCGCTTCTCCTGCACCTAGATTTCCTACAACATATATGCTTCATATGTTGTCACCACATTAACTAAAAATGCCAAGAATTAGTGAAACAACCATGATTGAGTTGACCACACAAGTACAAGTTTCAGAGGGGAAACATTTGAATATCAATAACAAGCTAAGTCAAGAGCAACAGTTGTCCCTGAAAAACCTGTTGAAGTTACATTAGCATGCATTTGCATGGGATTACCATGACATGAAAGGATTAGATCCCAAAATATATACTCTCAGGATCTACATTAGAGATGACTACACGCCAGTAAGGCAACCACAAAGGAGAATCAACCCTACATTGAGAGAGATTGTAAAAGGGGAACTACATAAGTTATTAGATGCATGATTTGTCTACCCTATCTCAGACAACCAATGGGTATCCCCTTTGGTAATTGTGCCTAAGAAGGGAGGTAAATAGAGAGTTTGTGTTGACTATAGAGAACTAAAATTTTCCACCAAAAAGGATCATTTTCCCCTTCCTTTTATAGACCAAGTATTGGATTCACTTGCAGGTAAGCAATATTTTTCTTTCCTAGATGGATTCAGTGGTTATAATCAGATATAGATTGCACCTAAAGATTAGGAAAAGACAACTTTTACTTGTCCTTGGGGGACTTATGCCTATTCAGTACTCCCATTCGGTCTATGTAATGCACCTGCAACCTTTCAAAGAGCAGTTATTAGTATATTCTTAGATATTTCACATGATTGTATGAAGATCTACATGGATGATTTCACTACTTATGTCACTAATTTTGCAGAAGCATTAGAAAACCTAAGAAAGGTTTTACAAATATGTGAGGACCATAATCTGTCCTTGAACAGTGAGAAATTCTTTATGATGATGCAAGGAGTAGTCCTTGGCCATTATATCTCTCAGAAAGGAATTCAAGTGAACCCAACCAAGATTGAGGTAATTACCAATCTTTCTATTCCTGTCAAGCAAAAAGATGTTAGAAGTTTCCTGGGACATGCAAGATACTATAGGCGCTTCATAAAATATTTCAGTAAGATGGCAACACCACTTTATAATCTTTTAACTAAATATGTTGAATTCTAGTGGATAGAGGATTGTGATAAAGTATTCTCTAATTTAAAAATAGCATTAACCCATGCTCTTGTGCTCAAAGGTCCTAATTGGGGACTCCCTTTCCATATTCACATAGATGCATCTGATTAAGCTATAGGGGCTATCTTAGGACAAAAAGAGGGAGCAATAGAGAATGCAATCTACTTTGTTAGCAAGAACCTACAAGGAGCTGAGTTTAACTACACAGTGACAAAGAAGGAGATGTCAGTAGTAATTTATGCTCTCAACAAGTTTAGGCATTATATCACGGGATATTAGATCTTTTTCCATGCAGCCATAAGATACCTTATGAATAAGCCATTGATTTCAAGAAGGCTAGCCAAGTGGTTGTTAATGCAAGAATTTGATGTCACCATTATAGACAAACCGGGTAAGGCAAATGTTGTGGCAAAATTTCTCTCCAGATTGACTACATCAAAGGACACTCAAGCCATTGATGACTCCTTTCCCGATGAACATTTATTCTCCATCAGTGTGCACACACCTTGGTTACAGGAAGAGTTCCCCCTCATTTCTCTCCAAAAGAGCAAAGGGTTCTTATTGAGAAAACTTTTCCATTCTCAT
>VDFB02000918.1:0-64756 GCA_007258455.2 Sequoia sempervirens | reverse complement strand
GGATCAACAACATTTCCATTCTTCATTCCAGCCTCTACACAAATTTCTAGATGCACACTTTCTATTTTACTTTCCTATTTTGTTGTACTTGCATTTATATTCATCTTTTTAGGTCTTTTTGCATATCACACTTTTCAAACATCTTGCATTTTCTAGGTTTACATTTGGTAGTGAATCTCTTTTTATCAAAATTCAACCTTTAGGATAATCCCCTTTGATAGATTTCAATCTCTTTTGTATTGAAATCTCAAGGGTTTGTTCTTGAGTGAAGTGTTTATCTTTGTTTCTCTCATTTTAGGTGCAAAACCCTAGTGGTGTAAGAGGTGACAAAAATCTTCATTTCAAATGGGAATTCTTCTTAATGTATGGGGAATTAATATGGATGTTTATGATAAGTTTGCCCCTCACATTTCTTCGCTTTGTTTAATGAATGTCATTGCTACAAGTTTAACAAATGTATGATTCAGTGGAAGAAATTATTGTTGAAGAGGTGCCAAAGGAAACTAAGACTAAGAGATTGAAACCAAAGCAAATTCCCATCACTATGTAGTACAAATTTTAAGGGAATCCAATGCCATTGAAATTAGGGTCAGAGGTCATGAAATCACTGACACTCTAGTTGGGCATATTGACTTACAACAATTTCGTAATGATACCTTTTCAAAAGAGGCTATTCCAAGAGCTAAGAGGATTGCAAATTTTGGGTTGGCACATGTGGCCACATTTCCTATAACAGTACAATGCCCAAAATTCATACTAGTTGTTGCACAAGCATATAATCTAGTTCAAAGAAAGAGCATTGATTCATGAGGAAATGATATCATAGATTTAACTCCAAGAATGATAAGATTGGTGTTTGAACCTCCTCCTCACCCTAACCTCAAGGTCATGTCAGAAGTTGATGCATTAGCATGGGGTGATCCCACAAAACTAGTTTACAATTCCGTTGAGGAAGGAAAATTGCCAAAAACGCCCCCATCAAGAAAATTTTAGGTTTTGAGGGGTCCAAATGAACCCAAAGAGGGTTCGCTTGAACCCCCCCGTTGAGCGATCCCTATTAAATGATGGGACCCTCACTTTTCACGATTTCCAGAATAAAAGCAAATAGAAATTTTGAAAAAAAGGGGGTTCGCTCGAACCCCCATTCATTCGAAAGGTCAAGGGGGGCTCACTCGAAGGGGGATTTGAGCGAACCCCCCCTTTTCCCCTTCTCCCCCTCCTACACCAAATTTATGCAAAATATTTGCCTTCGAAGCTTGGGTTGAGGATGAAAATGGAGGAGATTTCATAGACCCAATTGGATGATGGTAGTCCTCGAAACGAGCTATCCATCAAATATAATTTTAATATGTTTTGGTTTTATTACGTATTTTTTTAAGTTTGATTAAACATAGGTTTTTCACCAAAAATCAAGCTCTTTGTTCTGCACATGTGGAAAAATAGGCAGATTATCAATTTTTTTGTTTGAAAATTATCAATGCACTAAATATTGATGTCCTTGATCCAACAAAAAAATATGCTTTAGCTAGTGAATCATGTCTAAATTGTAACTGATTTGACTTTGAAACTTAATTACGAAAAAAATATTCAATGAAATGCTATGAAACCAATTCCATGCCTTTTTTATATGATTATAATGAGGAATTGATCAATTTTGTAGTATTTTAAGTCATTGCAACCTTTGTGATGGTCTCTTTCATTTATTCCATTATATTTTTGTAATTTGGAGAGAGATTATTAAGTATTTTTAGTTGTTTGATATCACATCTCTGGTGTATGTATATACATAGCTTACATTCTATTGTGGTTTCAATATGTTGTTTCTCTTGCTAAACTATGACTCTGCAACTCAATGGATTAGGCATCACTCTTGGAATTTTATAATAAACGATACACTCAAATTGAAAAACATCTTTCATTAGTAGTTTAGGATTAGGTTAGTAGCTTGTATGCACCTCGTAATTCAATGATTCATTCAAGGAAGTATATTTAGTGAGCCAAAAGATTTCTTATCCTAAGGAATCATGTTTTGCATACCTTTATCCTGTATTTTTGCAATGATATTCATATCAGCTTAAAAGAGGTTTTATATGTAGTAGGTTAGTCTTCAATACTGTGACAAATTTTGGGACCAACTTATATTGGATACTATTACAACACTTAGATTTTTCTATCTTTAGTTGTGATTGATGCTATTAAGGATACCTCTAAGAATACCCTCTCTGGGTCTAGTTGAGTCCAAAGTGAAGGAGAGAATATCCACTCTCAGCAATTGACCTTAAATTACTCACATTCTATTAATGAGTTGATCAATCTCCTTTTAGGAGAAATTCTTTTTTGGCTCTAACGTGGATTGATTTCTCAACAAGTATGTGAACAATTTTTTTTAGAAGCCAATAGAAAGGCTTTAATTTAGGCTCGGCAATAGGGGGATCTACCTCTTGACCCCACCTTGTATCATAAAAGGAGTGTATTAGGGGTTTTGACTATCAAATCCACTAGGGGTTGCCACCCTTAGACCCTCATAATAGTTTTAAAAGGTGACTATCAATATACTCTTTTTATCATATTTGTACGATTTCCTAGTCACGGTACTACACCATAAATCTTGTCCATACACAGGATAAAACAGAAAAACTTACTATAAAACAGAAAAACTTACATGCCCTTTGTATAGTTTCATGGGAGATTCGTTACAGGAAATTCTGCCGATAGACAAGTCACGTCTGTGCCTTTATTTGCTTCCCCGGTTTTTTTTTCTAAAATGAAAGAGTTTATCCAACTCCAGAATTTTGGACATTGTCTATAGCATCACATCTGCCGGGATCTCTTAATTCGTTTGGAAAGAAAGTTATCAAATTGCAAAAGATAATGAATTGCTGCAGAAATTATGGACAACCATAGAGAAATGAACAATGTTTTCTCCGTCTAGTAAGATTAATTTACAACTCCCTTTCCATTCCCCTGCTCTGATAGCACTGTTAGGCCTAGGAGGGGCAGAATATAAATATGTTTTATTGCATATAATTTTTTTTTTTTGAAGAAATGTCTACATCCTTATTTTATAGGCAGAAGAACCGTTTAACTACTATAACTATCTAATCTGAAAAATTTATTACAAATGTGTTAACAATCTTCAAAGGCTAGATTTTCACGGTAATCTTCCATTAACATTGTCAAACCCTTTCCCAAGCTCTCCAGAAGTAAATCTTCTCTTTTCCCATCTTCTCCTTCAGAGAAGAATTGCATTCCACCACTTCTTATCATTCTTTCTTTATCTACGTCTGCCTTTGCCCGGACCACATCTCCACTCTGCACCATCATAACCATGGGGTGATTTTTATGCAAAATGTGCACAAAAATCTGGTCTCCTTCTACAGTTTTTGAGTGGTTAACGAGCCTGGTATTGAAAATCTCCTCGCCATCTCTTAAAGTGCTTAGTTCTACACCCACTGAACTAATCCTACTCTTGAACCTCACCATAAAGCACAATATAATCCCTGAACATTGCTCGGTATTGTCCACTGTAGCATACAGTAAATCATCACCACTAGTTTCCATCTTCTTTTCTAAGCACTCTGGAACCCCATTTGCTGAAAAACTGAGTAATTCTAGACAACGTGTTTCCTGTAATTTCAATAGAAGATTAAGGTAGTTAGTATACGATGAACTCCCAAATTTTGAAAATGTAAATAATAGCTGAATGTCAAAATCACAATGGAACTCATAATTTTGTACTTATGGATACGGGCCCTCAACCAAAACACAAAAATGTGGTCTGCAGCATGGCTCCTGCTTTCTATGTTGGATATCCAAGTTGGATTCTTAAATATCCCATGTTGGACACGAGACATCTCAAGATGTATTCGGGCTTCTTGTCCCATAAAACTGTTGGAGTGACTTGCTCAGCCTCAAACTAAGGAATCTATCTCTATAACCATGTGTCCTAGGTCCTTTCTACCCCATACTTCTAGGGGGTTATTGTCGATGAAAAGATTTCCAGGCCTGCTAACAATGGAATCTAGTGTCCTTGATCTTTGTTTTTTCCCTATAATACTCCGAAACTAACAACCAATCTATTAAATTACGCTATAAGTGGTTCTAGTAGTTGATAAGCATTAGATTAAAAGGAAAATGAGAGATACCTTGATTAATTGGCGAGGTTTCAATATTGAGCTTCCTGCGCCGGCTAATCTGCAACCTGTAACATGCACTCTTCTTAAGGATTTCAGCCCATCCATTCCTTGAATACGCTTAACATTCCTACATTCTGATATTGAGAGCTCTTGCAATGACTGCAAGGACCCAAAGTCAGGCAATTCGACAAGTTCCCTGCAGTTGTGAATCCTCAGCAGCTTTAGCCTCTTCATATGTGACATGTTAGAGATTTTCTTTAGTCCCAAACAATCTTGAATACGCACTTCAATGAGTTCCTTTGGAAGATGTGGAAGTTCCAAAAACTCTGTACAGTGATACAGGTAGAGTTTGCTTAGGCGCAAAAGTGTGCCAAAAGTTGGTGGCAAAATGGACATTTTGTATGATTTAAGATGCATATTTTCTAATGATGACAACTCTCCAATATTTTGTGGTAGAGGACAACCACCCGTTTTTAGATTCTTTAAGGAAGTAAGTCTTGAAAAGCTAGCTGGAAGAACAGATAGGCTGTAGGTTTCTTCCATTTCTAGAGTCTTTAGGCAAGAAAGCTTCCCGATACTCTGTGGAAGTTTGCATAGATTGTAGCACTCATTGAGCATCAACTCCTCTAAACAGACCAGATTTCCCAACTCCTCGGGCTTGTAGCACTCATTGAGCATCAACTCCTCTGAGCATCAACTCCTCTAAACAGAACAGATTTCCCAACTCCTCGGGCAGCCGAAACAAAGAAGTGCAGAGATTTAGGTTCAGATGTTGTAAACAATTAAGTTTACATATTGATATAGGCAACCTCCATATTGCTGCACAATTACTAAGAACCAACCTTTCCAGACAAATAAGATCCCCTATCTCTTCTCCTAAATTGATTCTTTCGCAACCAGTCATATCCAACCGGTGTAAGCTTTCAAGTTCATAGATTGAGTCAGGTAGAGTCTGTAAATTAGAACAACCATGTAAATCTAGATAGTGCAAGCGATTCAATTCTCCTATTGGTTGAGGAAGGCTTCTTAATTCATGGCAACCATGAAGAGACAGCTTCTCCAAGCAGGACAACCATCTAAAGGATTTGGGCAAATTCTTTAAGGGCATTCCATCCAATTTGACTTTTTTAAGACCTCCCAGATCTTCAAATGAGTCAGGTAACATTCTGATGCTGTGACAATTTGATAGAAAGAGCACCTCCAGGGATTTCAAGTTAGTTATTGTGTCAGGAAGTTGGATTAAGTTCCAGCAGTTTGACAGATCAAGGTACTTAAGCTCTGTCAGAAATTCAATGGACTCTGGCAGTTCCCTCAACTCTTTACAACCACAGAGCTCCAGTTGTATAAGAGATGTGTGGTTGGCAAAATCTGGAAGGACTTGCAGATTTGTGCAGTACTTTAGCTTAAGTACTTTAAGGTTTTTTGGCCCCTGCAAACAGAGAAAACATAGCATTAGGAACGCATCAACCAGATATTCCTATCTATAATTTTTTTTTTGATATCGTTATATCTTTTGTACTTTTGTTAATAATAGGAAAAAAGATTAAAGGATCACTTTGTGTCTTCAATCTTGTTTACTTGAATTTCTTTTCTGAAATTACCTCTTTATTGGATGGCTCTGGCCACACTGCCTGAACGCCTTTGCTGAAGCTTAGATCAAGTACTACTAGATGTTTCATATTCCATTCACATGGCGAGCATTTTAGAGGGCAGTTTTCCCATCTGAGCCACTTCAAATCTGGAGGCATTTTTTTGTAGTCTCCCTCTATAAGAGCTCCATCAAGCCAAAGCAATTGCAAAGTACACATTCTTTGCAAATTATGAATTTGAAGTTTTACATCCTGCTGAAGGTAGTTAACCATAAGACATCTCATACTTTCTGTTCCCTGATCGGATTACAAGTGATACAAGTTTATTAGCATCAACATCGACCTTGAATTGTCCTATGGAAAATAGAAACAACTATTGTCCTATGCAACATGCCAATAAAATACAGTGGGAAGATCAAATACAAGGATAAACTAGAAGCACATCTCAATTACTGAAATTGAGTTCTTCTGAATTAAACTGTGTATTTTTTTATAATCAACATTTAAGATCACACTATATGATCCATTATCATTCTTTTTGCTCTCTTCATTCTGATGATAGATCATGTGCTGTGATCTGAAACATTGATGGTAAAAAACACACAAAATTCAATACAGAAGCACTCAATTTCAATAATATGAGCTGTGGAAAAATCATATCTCTGATCTCAAATACCCTGTCTTCAACAACATTTGGTCCGACTCATAGGAACTGGTATCCTATCGCTTGCCAGACTTAGTTCAAAGACTAGAAAATATTGGGAGGAAGAATAAAGTGAACAGAATTCAGAGTCTCACCTTTCCTTTCATTATAACTTGTTCAACCTCTTCTGGCTTCCACAATCTGCTACACTTCCCTGGTTCTGGTGATTCCTCTGCAACAATAGCTCGTCCCATATCCCTCAGCTCACTATGCATTACAAGTCTATCGTGCTCATCTAATTTAATGAGTGATTTCAGCTTCAATTTTGTTAGGCCTACATTGGGACACAAATGACTGGCTTCCCAAAAGCTAATCACACTTTCCCTCTTTCTTCCTATGAATAAACAAGCCATGTCTAAGAACATCTCCTTCTCTTCAGGTTCGAGGCCATCGTAACAAAGTCTAAGAATGGCATTCTTGCCATGGTAACTTTCTAGTGTTTGAATGGATTGTTTCCAATGATTTAAATCTCTATTATACAAATGAGCACCAAGAACTTCAAGTGAAAATGGCAGCCTATTACAAATATCCACAGCTTTGCATGACAATTCTTTATAATCTTCTTCAGGTTGATCTCTCATGAAAGCATGCCAGCTAAACAATTGAAGTGCATGTTCCTGAGCCAGTCCCTGCAATTCATAAACAAAATTTCCATTTTCATTCTTTAGTATGTTGGGGTCAAGCGTTGTTACAAGTACTCTGCTACCCGGTCCAAACCAATCCCCTCGTAGAGCCTCCAGCTGCTTCCTGTCATCAACATATTCCAGAATAACAAGGGCCTTGATGGACCTCAGATGGCCTTTCATTAACATCTTTCCATGAACCTCATTATTAACTTTATCCTTGAACTTGACAAGATCTTTTAATATCTGGCACTGCATCTTAGCTACACCGTTTGTATTTTGGGCTTTATGACGCACATCATATACAATGCAGGTAGCATCAAATTTGAGATAAATGTGATGGTGGATGGCCTTTGCGAGTGAGATTTTTCCCACACCACCATTTCCATAAATGGCAACTGTGAGGACATTCTCATCAGAATCTGTATTGAGCATTTTTATAACTTTACTCATGTGTTCTTCCATACCCATTAAGATTGTCTTTGAAATTCTAAGTGGTTCATTTCTGATCTCCTGGGGTATTGTATCTGAGGGATCTTCTTCTAAGGGCTGGGACAGAGCTTCCTCCACTGGGGTTGCATTTTGATCTAATATCTTGAAAACATCCTGGACTATAAGCTTGACGAGTTCTGCTTCAAACCTGAAAGACAAATGAGTTCGTAAAATAAGATATTGCCAGGTTTTTGTGCAATAATTATTAATATATGTTTCCTGTAACAGTTAAAAGCTCTCTTAGACTGGTTCTAATTAGTAAGATTCTGTTTAAACTGAGAACTACTAGGACTTGTGATCTTTGAAATCATATAAAGAGAAATCTTCACTATGCACTTAGGAAAATCTTCACTATGCACTTAGGAAAAACTGGACAGATTCTCTGAAAGTCTGACCGTTGTTATCGTTAAATTCAATGCCACAGTACTAAAGAATGATAAATAAAGAAGAAACAACGGTAACCTAAACAAGAATGGTGAAAGATGATTAATTTCTGAGCAAAAGGAAGAAAATTATGTATTAAAAGTGTCAGAAATTTGGATATTATTCTATATGTGAATACATAACATGGAGATTTTAGAAAAAGAACTGTAGAGCTGCTGAATGACAATGATTTATGTTTATACTGATGACGAGGAAGAAAGTATTTCTTAAAAAATTGAAAGACAAATCTATTCCTGTTAATCTTGCTATTATCATTCACCATCATCAGATCGTAGTCCTTTCTTCAATTTTTTCTTCATCATCACTTTTTGCATACTATGTTGGAAATTTTACAACATACAACAGTACCAATGAAAAATATACTTCTTCCCTCTTATATTATCAATTACACCAATATATAATTTTCATAAGCCCTCTCAGAAGAGACCATCCATAATAATGCTACGCTAAATAAATAGATTTCATATTTTGAACTTCACTAGTATTCTTACTGTAATAAATCTATGGCTCACAGAGTAGCATGATCAAAGTATCTTAAAGTTAATTCTCGATGCATTTCTTTATAATTTTACAACTAACAAGCAATTTGCTTACACATAAATAACGCTGATCTTACTAAGGTAAGAGAATTTGGGAACAGGTCCAACTGGGTAAGGCAAATGCACATTCTAGGCATCTAGAAGTGAAACTGCTGGGATATTACGGTTCACAGAGTAATAATTCCACCTGTAGCTAATGGTTTAATCTATGGTCCTTGGCATTGCTAGCTCACACAAATGATGAGTATCATCTGCATAAGAATTTATCTGCAGCCAAGGTCAAGTAAAGGAAATTTTCCTGGCAGTTGACTTCAAATTCATGCATTCTAAGAGCTGCATCCTAGCATTTGAGCACTGAGCCTCACCGGCTCAAATTAAATATTGTCAAACTTTCCTACAATTCTTTAGAGCAGCATGAACACAGTTTCTTAATGCATTTTTTTCAATAGTTAATATGACTAACAATTACACAAAAAATAAGTAGTTAGCTTTCATACCCGGATATGTCATCTGTAGACCTGCCAGAGAATGAGGAAACTTTATGGAGAGCGCTTTCCCACTCAGTTATTCTTTCTGGTGTGTATCTTTGTTTCTTCTCCTCAAAAGCCTTGGCAAAGGCACCTGTCCAAGGATTCCTTACTTCTGTTGGCTTGACATAATAGAATAAGGGTATAATTATACCATTTGCTTTGCACATGTGAGCTACCTCGTCCAGGCACCAATGGGACTCTGCAAACTTCTCGGAGAAAATAGGAATGAGAATGACACTGTTGTCGATTGCCTCATTAATAGTTGAACTGATCTCATACCCCCGTTTAATGCTATGGCTATCCAGGAATGCATTAACCCCTGCATTTTTTAAGGAAGCATACAGGTGATCTACAAATGTTCTCCTTACATCCTCCCCTCTGAAACTTAAGAAAACGTGGTATCTCCTTGATGTAGAAGACAGAATCCTGTCTGGGGGATCGTAGCTAGTCAGTGACATAATCTATCAGATTAATTACAGACAGTTTACCACTTGTTGCAATGCTCTATTCTTCTTCTGCGAAAACAAAGCACAATTCCTTTTTCCTAGTTTGTAGAAGTGGGATTGTTACGATTTTAGTATTTGCAAGGCTGGATGTCTGTAATCTCAGAGTTTGAAACCCATTGGGCTTGTATTAATCTCTGAACTTGAGACCATTGGGCTTGTGTAAATCTCAGAGCTAGAGATTATTGGACTTCTAATTTTTGCTAAGTTGGAGCGATTTCTCCTGTCATTAATAAAATCTCAGAGTTCGAGAATATTGGGTGTTTACTCCTGAGAATGGCTGGGGAGTTTCTTCCTGCTATTAGGTGTCATCTCTGAGTTTGAGGCTATAAGGTCTTACTATATGCAATTCTAGGGTGAATCCTCCTATTAGCTGTTATATACAATTTGTGAGATGGAGACTATTGGGATTGTACTCTTGGCAATCCTATCAGATATATGTTTGATAATTGGGCCTTCAATATTCCCAAGTCTGGGGTGATCCTTCAGCCTTATTAAATGTAATTGTAAGCTGTGGGTGAGTCATAGACGACCTGCTAGACTTTCACTTGTGGCAAAGCTCTGTGAGAGTATGGAGCTACTGGGATCATTCTCCACCTGCTCTTTAAGGCTGAGGTGATTCCTTCTGCAATTATCACCTTTTAAAGTCCTGTTAATCAACAGAAACAAAGAAATGTGTCAATAAACAGAAAGAAAAAAAAAAGTGTCAAAGCCCACAAATGACCAGAGTACATCAAAGGGGCTGGAAATGTACAACTAGCTTAGAATAGACTGGAGGATCTATATCATCATCTCTAACCAGCTAAAAGAAAAATTTGAAAAATAAAATTTTTGTGTATAGCATTGGGAAGAAAATAGCTAAAAATACAATCGACATGTAATAGATTTTATTCACACTAGAAGTATTCGTTGGTCTAACGATTTGAAGGACTTAAGCCAAAGTCCAAGAAATGCATTCACACCATAATTTGTGTATCAATAAAGAATTTCTCCACACTCAATATCAAACTGGAATTTCTTAGATCTCTGAGCCTCTCAAATTCAGAACTAAAACCGAAAAGCGAAGGAAAGAAAACAAACCTGGTTTGTTTTTTGTATTGAAGAAGCCAGGGAAGACCAGTATACAAAAAACACCAAGAAAAAGATCACAGATCAGTTCATTAGAGCAAAGCTTTGGCCATGCCACTCAAACATCATTTATAGTCAACACTCGAGTATTGAAAGTGGAATTTGGAAGGTTCATGGAAACCGAATGCAATATCAACTAATAACTTGTGCAGGCTGTAGCTCCGCAAAATCCGCAATCTAGAACACTTACTCGGAATCTTCCCACTTAAACAGAAAACCTTAGAAACAAGTAATCTAAAATTGTTGATCACAAATCTTCATGGAATCTTTAGACGATCCGATTTCGTAGTAGATTGTTATTCCTCTTTATGTCACGGCTGATGGAAATGATCTTGAATTTTTTTCTTAAAATCTATATTATAGTGACTACAGGTATCGTGTATAATTTTGAATTTTCCAAGTCAGAACAAGCATTGTTCTTGCTGAAACTCCTGAGAAGTCTCCAACGAAGTGCAGAGGTATCCTATTAAATTACTTCAGAAATTTTACGTGTCTCGCCTGCATTTAAATTATAATGTATAGTTGAATATAAAACAAACAAGATAAACGGTCAAATAAGTATTTTATTTTGTTAATGTATTGCAGGGGTTTTGTCATATTTGTTGGAGCTTAATACAGTTTTCTGTAAACACCTATGGTAAAGATTTGGAATGTCCCTATTAATCATGTATGCTATGTTTTTCCATAAGATTATAGGTCAACTACGAATAGGAGAAGGTTCATGAGAATTTAGTTTTCTTCGACGTTTAGCAAAACTTGTTTATTTGACTGAATTTTGTTACAATTTATTATGGTTAAATTGAATTGAAAAGTTAAATAGAAGGGTGATTGAGGAAGGCAATATCAAATCAGAAAGGGAGGATGGTGGGTCTAGACGAGTTCTATTAGAGTTTTGTGTTTAGTCTAATATGTTGGTTATCTTTCATTTTTCATATCACTAATTTTTATGAGTATGATTTAGTATAGGTAATAATTATGTTTGATTATTATTATTTTTTGTCTTTATAGATTATAATTTATTGTTAAGCATAATATATTCTATTTCTTAGTAGTTTATCTAATTCATGGAACATATACAAAATGATCAAACTAATTAATATGTTGTGGTTATTAACTTTTCTATTGACATTTGTCTATATTAGAAATGCTAATTTTGTAACCTTATCAATCCACGACAATTGTAGCAACTCTTTATCACAAAATTACACTCTGCACTTAATAGGGTAACCTCTTTAGATCATGACATGTGTCTAGGCCCAAACCTATTTCGTGGAGATTCATTCAAATGGCCCTACTTATGTATTCCTTTATGAGAATTAGAGGCTTCATAATTCACATGAGAACTTCTTTCCCTTTAATCCATAATGGATACACAACAACTCTATTATGCGAAGTCAAGTTAACAACGAAAGGAAAATAATTTTAGAAATATAAAACATTACCGCATAACTCTAAGAGAGAAAAATATGCAAAGTATTCATAATCCGCCATACAAAAGAACAGACAAACAAGCCATCAAGATGACACAAGATATGCCCTAGAAAAACCATCTACAAGGAAAAACCTAGCCTCCAAAAGCATCCACACTCAATATATTATTCATTACAATACACTCAAAGAGATTCTATAAATACTTCTGAAACATCAAACTCCTACAATACATCCTCCATGTTTTCAAGCATAATGGGTTCAACCACACATCTCAGGTCATGCTTCACAAATGCACTCTATAAGAGAGCTTGATACAAATGATAGTCATCCCAACTACTAACACATGCGTTTTCTTTTATCAAATCAATCTTACACAAAACCACTAAGTGGTATTGGCTAAACCATGTGTATTTAAAAAATGAGAGAACAAAATAAGTGACCCCCTCATTTATTTTTTGGTATTTTCTCAACACATTATTTTAATAATGTGCAACCCCTAAATTTTTTCTAGTCAATGTTAAGTTTACAAGTGGATGCAAATAGATATTTAATGTGTCTAAGCACATGTCCGAAAATGTACCACAAATAAATATATGTATTTTATATCATTAAAATGTTTATGTTCTTGTGCAAGGTGTATAACACCCTTTTTCCTAGGATTATCCCACTTTTTGTGTACACTACTTAAGGGTCAACTGATAAAATACATCACAAATAGCCATCCATGAAACCGCATGAATCTCCAACACGCTCTCATGCTCCATCAAGATACCTACAATAACATCCAAGGTGACCATCATCTCAAGCAAGAACTCCTCTTGTCCTTCAACATGCCAATTATGGAAGAAAAGGAATAAAGAAAGGTGAAGATGCACTAATTCAAAGAACACAACCATCAAATCCAAGTGAACAAAGGCTCCAAGTTGTTTCCAAGGAGAAAAACAATATGAATAGAAATAGAAACCAAAAAAAGTGCTAGCAATATAGTTATCCATACCTCCATAGGTATAAAAACTGTTAGAACTTATGCCAACAATATATCCAACCTATAAACCATAAACACAAGTTATCATATACAAAACCTATTAATGAAGCACATACATATCTAGGACGCTGTTGAATGAGAAATTTGATATCTAAATAGTCAAGGCATACCAAGCATAGGCTACCAATCAACACTCATGCTAAGGTATTATTAATATTAAAAAACCATATAGTACAAAGAATAATCACCATGATCCACACATGCAAAAAAACCACTCCATACTCCCTCACAACTAGTCTTTATACCTTTCCCAAGTTCTCCAACACTTAACATAATAAATATATTAAAGAGACCTCATGTTGTTACTAAAAACAATGAATTAGAATAACAATACATAACCAATCAACATAATAATCACAATGGCCCCATGCAAACCTCATCTCTAATGTTAAGTGAACATGTTAGGAAGAAACACGAGACCAAAGAGAGAGAACTTGCAAATTATATCACATGTCATGTCCTTCTATTCACACCTAAAGTAGTAATTTGTGTCATGTAAGATCTCCCACAAAACCTCAATTGAAAATCCATAACAACACCTTACCATTCAATCTCATAGATCAAATGTATCTCATAGAAAAACAAGGAAATAAGTCTCTCTAAAACCAAGAAACATCCAACTCAAATCCATTCTATATATGGGAATAAACCTAATAACATATCTTAAAAATCCTCATAAATGTCAACTTAACAAAGTAATATGCACAAGGAGATAAACATAGCAAATACTCCTCAAATGAACCCTCCAAAGCTAATAAGAATAACTCAAGACCCATATCCATGAAAAGAAAAAGAATAAAACACAACACATCTTAAACAAAGTGGCCAATACCTATTAGATGATTATCCATCTAGTAAACCAAGAGTTGGGAATGAGCTTGGTCCTCCAAGATACACCAAACCACAATGACTCTCTCCAAGAATAATCAGATGATTATCCATCTAGTAAACCAAGAGTAGATTGGTCCTCCAAGATACACCAAGCCACAATGACTCTCTCCAAGAATAATCTCCTCTAAAGCTCCATCACAACTAAGGTTGAATTTAGTTAAATAAATGTGAAATTTATATAATAAAAGGTGAATGACATGGCAACAGATGAATTAATTAAATAAATGGTTTTTTAATTAATATTTTGGATAGGGTAAAGTTTGGTGTGGTTAGGTGTGGAAAAATTTAGGAGTGTACATCTTCCCCCTCTTTGATAGGGCATCACAACTAAGAGAAGTGACATTGTGTCACAGAATAATAAAACACTGTTGGGTGAAAATTATGTAATCAACTTTTTCAATAAATTACACAACTAGGACTTCAGCCACAACTATGTGAGATTCAATCTCTCCTCTCAGCAAGGGGAGGGGCCCTTCTTACAATTAGAAACCAGCTAGAGTACATTTACAAAATATTTATAGTATTTACGAAGTGGGGGGTGCATGTCGCATTCATCATTCTCTCTTTTTTTAGAGAAGATGTGTATAATGCTTCACAACTGAAAACGTTCTTAATTCAAAGTACTAGAAACCTACCAAAAGCAGTACAACTAATTCCCTATCTTGGCAAAGCACAGCTTAGAGGTATTAGATAAGATTATAACAAAAGAAAAATGGAAACAAGTAAGGCTCACGAAGGCGCAAAGTCATTTCATAGTCTTTTCAACTACAGATCTGTGAGAACAATAGAGTTTGTCGCATTAGAAGCACAAAGTCTTCTTAGATGCAGCAATTCATTTGAACATCATGAGAGATTACAAGCTCAAAGTCTTGTAGATCTTTCAACCAAAACATTAAAACATAAACACAAATTCAAGTTAGAAATGTGACACAAAGTCCACAAGAATCACTTGAAGTCCTTCAAATTTCATAAACTAATCACCACCAATCTCAATCAAATTCAAGAGACAATCGATCCAACGCAAAGTTTGGTATGCAATTTCTTCCTTTATTGATCAAATTTAGATTCACAAAACATGAACACAAAGTTTCACAATTTGTTGCAAATTGAGCAGCGCTTCGTTGTAAAAACTAAAGACCCCTATTACAATAGAAATCCCTCATATTTATAAAAGAGAGGGAAGAGAAAATCTAGGAAAGCTAGGTGAGCTAATTTAGGGAAATCTCACCTAACTTTGACTAAACTCAAAATGTAATTTGTTTTCATGAAACTACATCTCGGATATTAGTGTAATTACATTTTGCAAAATGACATTTAAGATGTCAAAAACTATTTACAAGATGCACAAAGGGACGCATCAGAAAGTCTAACACTGGAGATCGGGAATCTTCATGGTTCCTTGCTTGGGCACGAAAGTCTTCATATTTCTTCCTGGTCTCCTGCATGAATGTGTCATCTGGAAGAACCAAGATCAAAGGACATCAGCTTTAGGATCACTTGACGAGGTCTAGAGAGAAACTGCAAGGATGGTGAATCAATAGGTATCAGTAGAAAAAGTAGCATTGGGAAGCATGAAGTGAGAAACGATGTTGAGCAAGTGTGAAATGAGCAACTAGGCACAAAAAATGATGCGGGATTGAAGAAACGGGGTCCAGAATGGAAATAGAGCAAGTTTGAAGAGACTAAGTTAAAAATTACCAAAAGTGTAAAGGTGCTAAAATTCAGCACCATTGCACAAAAAATGACTAAGTCTGGAAAAAGTGCAAAGGTGCTAAAATTCAGCATCATTGTACAAAAAATGACTAAGTCTAGAAGAAAAATGCAAGGGTGCTAAAAATCAGCACCATTGCACCAAAACAAAATCACTTAAGTGCAGAGGCGCTGATTTTTGGCGCCCTTGCACTTTTAACACTTAGTCAATTTTCCAAAAGGAAGTAGAGCGTTGTTTTTTCAAACAACTACACTTTTCACAATTTTACTAAGTATCAACAGTGAGAGCTCGTGAAGGTACTCATTTCGAAGCTCTTTGTGAGGCGAATGTAGGGGGATGCTCAAACTAATTGTTTGAAGCTTTGGAACACACTTTGAGGTGGATTGAAAATCACCTCGTTTTGCATGCTTGAACTTCACAAACCTAGGAAACAAAAAAGTTTCGTAGGGGGGTTATCCGTGGAATGAGCGTTGCTAGATTCCGTGATAACAAACACAATGACTAGAAAGGGATGAGACATAGTGACATGATGCTCCAGTTGCTAGAAGGATGGGAGTGATGAGGAGGGAGGTTGGTATTACCCATTGAGAGAATGAGCAAGTTTGAAGAGCATGGACATTCTCTTAAAATAGATGGAGGGATAAGGGGATAAATGATAGAATAGATGAGGATAAGGAGAAATAGGTTAGGATAAGAAATATTGATGAATGGAGGGATAGAGTAGAATAGTTAGAAATTAAATTGGTGAGAGAAACCTTTATTTAATATTACACTTGATGTTAAGCACCAAGGTATAAGGCTCAAAGTGATGACCCACCATGTGTGTAGAGGACTAACCCAAAATAAAAGGTCACCTACAAGCATGTTCCTTATGAAACCATGATATGGAAGACCATGATCCCATTATGGCAATAGGTTGTAGGGACTATGATATATATAAATAAATGACAATACACAAAAGTAGATAATAAAAACTGTGCAACAAAGTAAAGGAAAAAATGATGTTGCCCCTATTCATGCTCAAAATTGATAAATTAATGATGATGACGAGGATAGCATTGTTAACAATAATATCAATGTGAGGATTAGGATGTTAGGAAATAATGCATAATACCCACATTCTTAATAAATTTCCTACATAACCCCATGAGAGATAAGAATGCATGCAAGTAACCATAATGCATAGATAAAAAATACAAGCCACAAGATAACACAAGATATACCTTGGGAAAACCCTCAAGAAGGAAAACTGAGCCTCCAAAAGCATGCATACTTCATCTATTATTCAATAATAAAACATTACAAGAGTTATAATGAATACCTCTAAAGCATCAAGTCTCTCGAATGCATCCTCCATGTGTCCAAGCATGACTCCACACATCTCATGCCACGCTTCACATATGCACTCCTCAGAAAAACTCAATAATGACAAACCACTCACCCAACCAACCTTAACCACTAAACATGTGCTTAATTTTTATAGACTCAAGCTCACAAAAATACAACCAAGCGGAAAGATAAAACCATGTACCACAAAACCATTGGCCCCTCATTTAATATTAGGTACTAAGTGTTCACTTTATTAAATATTTCCCCAATATTAAATTATTATCTCATGTCTCTCACACATTAAATAATAATCCAATGTTCCAATACAACATAAAGTGGTCCCTAAATAATTACCTAACTTGTGATTAACCACACCTCCTAGGTGCATCACAACTAAATAATTATTTAATTACAACATTATAATATAATTTTATGAAATGGTGTACAACACAATATCCCAACATTCTCCCACTTCTTGCATAAATTGCATAAGGGATCAATCAATGGAATATATTATCATAGCCATACATATAATCACATGAATCTCCACAATGCTATTGTGCTCCATCAAGACACTTGTAATAAAACCAAAGTGACCACCATCTCAAGCAAGAAATCCTCTCATCCTCCAATGTGCCTCCTATGGAAGAAAAGGAACATGCCAAGGTGAAGATGCACCAATCCAATAACACAAGCATCAAATCCAAATGATAACAAAGACTCCAAACAAGCTGCTATCAAAGGTGAAAAACTCACATGATTGGAAATAGCATCCGCAACACATCCACAACACATGATAATACATCCAACCATCCATACCTTCTAGGTATCAATAGCATCAGTAAACTCATGCCGACAACATTGCAACCCATAAACCACAATCACAAGCTTCCTGTATCAAACCCATCAATGAAGAACATACATATCCAGGAACTCCTATTGCATGGGTAATGTCAAAGCATATCAAGTCTACCAATCAACACTATGTGATAAAGATCAAAACATGAAGTACCAAGAACAATCACAATGATCTACACATGCAATACCAACAACTACATAATGTCTCACAACTTGTCACCACAATCCTCCCAAGTCATATAAGAACATGAACCTCCAAAAAGGAACCATAAAATGAAGAGAGAAAACCTATAAACCATAACATGTCCTTCTACCAACACCTCAAAGTGCAACATTGTGTCAAGTATGATCTCCTAACAACCCCAAATGAGAAGCCTCAACAACACCCAAAACAATGTTCAATCTCTTAGATCAAACACAACATATAAATTATGTAAATGCCAACATGAATGTAAACCTCTCTAACCAAGAAGATCAAACTAGAGATAGTCATTCCCAAATCAAGAAATCAGCCCATAAAACATCTCCTAAAATCCTCATCAATGAATGATATCATAAACTCAAATCCACAAGGAGATAACCATGCCAAACATCTCTCAAAATGAATCCTCCATTGAAACTAACTATCCATAGCTCAAGATCCATATCTATGAAAGATAAATAAATATAAACTCATGCTAAATAATCCTCAAATGAGTCTACAAAATCAATCATCCTTACTCAACTCATTCCCATGAGAAATCAAAGCACAAAACATAAACACATCAAAAATAGGATGGGCAATACCTATTAGATGATAAACCACTGAGTAGATCAAGAGTGGGGAATGAGAATGCTTCTCCAGGATAACCAAGTCATCATGACCCACTAGACAAGAACAATCTCCTCTATAAGTCCATTACGAACTCGTGTCCAAATCTAGGTGAAAGCTCTCCTCGTAATTCTTGTTGAAACCTCCAAAGAGTAACCGTCTCAAGAAAATGTCTCCAATCACAAGAGAAATCCAACCTCACCCACGTCTCCAAGTATCCATGAGCACCTTCAACTGATCAATCCATGCTAAGCTCCAAATGCAACATCACACTATCATGAAGCTCGCAAGCAAATGATCAATGTACCCAATACCAAGAGAACCAACAAGATCAATGTCAAAGTTCCAACCATAGAATCAAGAACCTATCATGACATCATGATCTAACCATCTCCTCCTAGGAGATCACGTGCAACAATGCATACATCTTGGTCTCAAGAGAACATGCATATCATGTCAAATCTTTAAATTGGTGTTAAGAGTAAACCATGACACAATGCCAATCACACTCTAAACCAAGAATCAACCATCTCCAATCATATGAAGATAACCATCTCCAATGATGAATCCATGTCATTGCCAACAACTCCCACTAAACCGTGATATTGAGCTACACATGGCATCATGACAACCATATCCTCCATGAAGATCATCTAGGTCCACACATGCAATTTTGAAATTATACCAAACAGAACCAAGATCTCCAAGCTAAGAAGATACAATCACTAACAAAACATTAGAAACCAATCCTACACCACCAAATCATCACTGTCAAAATCTCCCACTGAAAAGTGTAACCAATGAGATAACTAAGCTATCATGACATACTGATCAAACCACATGCTGCAAGTCCCAACAACTGACTAATTAGGTACTCTAACCATCCATCCTCTCATCTCAAAGCAACATACCAATGCACAAATGACCATAGACAAGGCCAACTAATAAAGTTTGCATCAACACTAAAACAATCTTGTGGCTATAGAAAGTCCACACCGAGTCATCCCACTACAATTGAACAGGTTTCAACCCATACAACTACATAACTCGTAGATACCAAATAATAAAGCATGCAAAATCATCATCACAATAGTGACCTGCAAATCAAGATATCAAAGAAGATAATCATGTAGATATCAAGACTCAAACATTAAATCAACCACGAATCTAATTTGACAAACATGTCCACAAATGAGTAACCATAGTCAAGGAACTAATCAAGCATCTAGGAGATAAGAACAACCTCCTAATACCAAACTAAATCACCACCAAAGAACCACATACATGATCATGTCGTGCCAATGCTCAAATGTACTTGCATATCCATGACACCATAATCATATGAGCCAATGCTATATCTACACTCAACTATCATCCACACAAAAATCCAACTCTCCACTCATGTCAAAATATGTCCTCAAAACCAAAGACAACCTATGTACCTATCACCATCAAAGCCTAACTCTAAAAAACACCTATAAAACTATACCAAAAAGCACCAAACTGATAATCAACTATATCATCATAAATATCATATAAAAACATGTACTCCCTCAAGGTTTTTCCTTTTGACTCAACCAGATGCTCATGCAATCACACCTTGAATCTCAAGCTCCTACAAGTGATCAAACAAGTACAATCCATCCTTTGCACCACAAACTGAAATCTCCCTGATCCACTATGCAACATACTATACATGCTCTCCAACGCTTATTCAAAATTGAAAAACTGACTCTACATGCAAAAGTTATGCTCAAAATCATGTACAAGAGAACATCTAGCTTCCAATCTCAAAAAACTAATCAAAATAGGAAAATCATGGAACCAAACATATACCACTACATAGTTCTCGGAACCACCTCTCCAACAAGTATAAGAAGTCAAAAATTTGACATCTTGGGTGAAAGTTATGCACATTTGAAAAGAACTACCCAATTTGACTTATGAGGGTGGTTGGTTGGTGGCCCCTGGGTGGCTCGTCGACGGCGATATGGTGGAAAAATTGAAATTTTTATAAATTTTATTTTAAAACCTTTTAAATCTAAATATTGGAAGATTTCAAAGGTGATTTAAATGTATTTAAATAGGGCAACGATTTTAATTTTATTACCCTGCAGGGGTTGGCCCTTGTCCCCATAGGACCGAGGTCTAGGACTAAGGGCTAAGCCCCACCGGCCTGGAGCGATTGTTCAAGACTAGACTCTCATCGATTAGCAGGGGCCGATAGGCATACTTATCAATACCCTATCGTATTAGGTGGGCACGGGTGCAGGGGTCTATGCCCCCCCTTGAATTCATTATTTATTTATCAATTCAATTATTTTCAACTTCAAAATATATTCTCCATATTTTTAATAAAATTATTTTGCACAGTAGAAATCTAGTGGCGAGGTTTGTTTTGTCTTAAGAGGTCATCTATAAAATTTCCTCTACAAAACCCTAATATGAAAGCTCAATCCAAGAAACCCTTTTGACCCAAATTTTGCATGCCTCAGATATACAATAAACTCAACAAATCTTGATAACCCAAAAGCCCAAATCTGCATAATAACACCTGCAACATGTTCCATACCTTGTAATGCCTCAGATCTATCTTGCATGGCCATGAATACAACTTTACACCAAATCTATTGAAATAAGGGTTATAACAGAAACTTGGGAGCTCACACCTCCCATCGACCATGAAAGATTTGATACCACTTGTTAGGAAACAATACATAATATACCCACATTTTTAATCCATTTCCTACAAACCTCATGAGAGATAAGCATGTTGTAACATACCCAAAGTTTACCCTATTATTTTCATCTAAGTTTTACCCCTAAAAAAAGATCAAGTTCACCAATACATAAAAATAAAAATTTCCAATTCAATAACATAGATGCATATTTGAAATAAACCCATTCCATATTTTATTGCATGAATAAAATAACATTACATAATCCCATGTAATGAATTCATTTTTCAAATACAATTTACAAATAGATGCATGATCATAATTACAAAATATAGCTTACAAGAGCTTACATGGCTTAAAAGAGCTAAATGGATCAAGTGTACAATTGGTCGAGATGTCCTCTACTGGAGCATACATCCTCAAGTCTTGACCACCAATAACATGAGGGGGAGCATCACCTAAGTGCTTTTTCGCCAACCACGGACTTACTACGATCCCCCACACATCTTCCTAACCCAATCTTTTACAACATTTGGTATCTTTGTTGAACTAGTGACAACTCTATCTTGTAGGCAACACACCAATCTTTTGCATGATTTGGTATGGGCCATAATACCTTGGAGACAACTTATTATTCTTTTTTTGTTGCTTTAGTGAGATTCGCTTATAAGGATGTAATCTCAAGAAGATCCAATCCCCAACTTCAAAACTTCTTTCACTACAATGTTGGTCTGCCTATTGCTTCATTCAATTTTGTGCCATGGCTAAATTCTCCTTGAGTCCTGAAAGTACCTGTTGTTGATGAAGCAAGTGGATGAGTAGATACTCTATTTTATGTTGGATATTATTTGTTTTTTAACTATCTAGAATCTTCTACAATGTTGGAATAGTTGTTAGATTTAGTAGTCAGATTGGTCAATTAATACTTTACTTTTATCTCATTGCTAGGTAACATTGTTACAATCATTAGGGACCATGGGTCATGGTTTCCATAGAGTATATGAGCCTCTACAAATACATTAAAATGTAAGAGTATTATATTTGACATGGGTTTGGAATTGATAACCATTTTGAAGAAAAAATAAAAGTAATTTTGAATTATATATACAAGTATATCTATACCCCTTTCACCTTATTATCTCCTCCTCCTACATTGCTATGTTATGTTTTCTGATTAAACATATGTTATGCTTGCAACAACATTAGATATTGGAGTGAAAAAGATATTTTTTGGGCGAGAGAAAATGACGCTATTGATCTCAACACTACTATATTGGGATTTCAAATTCTTCATGTGAATGGATATCCTATGTCTTCAAATATGTGTTAATTCTCCATTAAAGTCTTCATATTAGTTTTCAAGTCTAGCAATGGGAAAATATGGACATAGAGATTTTTGTTTCTAGATTTTTTTCTTAAAACAATGTATTTCACAACTTTGAGGATTAAAAAGGTAGTTCATTTTCCCTACAAAATAATTTGAAAGCAAAATAAGAACCATGTTGGGTTTGTATCTAACCTCTAGATATCTAATACAAGCACTCAAAAAGAGTAATGAATTAAAAGACAACCCAAATTCTAATAGAGGCAAGCATACAAAAAATTCCTTTTATTATTATATTTTTATTCAAGTTCATATTGTGTGTTAACAACCAAATGATATCATAACTCTCTATTTCTTATAGGTGGAATATGTTATGAGATACCCATGGAGATGTAGAGTAGCTAGATGGGAGGCATGCAACTCTATCCAAATATTTAGATAAGACACAAATTCTTGGATGTTGTTGGAGGGAATAGATATAAGTAAGCCCTAATGACCTTTTTTGAAATAGAAAGACAATTCAATTAAAGCATCAAATCTTAATTGTTTTGATAATTCTTTCTTTTCTAGGGTGCCAATTGAATGGAGCAAAAACATTTTAGAACTAACAATAGTGGATTTCAATATCTTATAGTCTCACTAGAAAAATAAACTCAAACAATTGGTCAAGTAATACAACTATATCTAATTTCTTTGTGATATAGTTAATATCAAATTTATAATTAATTTTGTGTAAGAATTAACTCAACAATTTTCTAGAAGATTGAAAAGGAATAGAATCAAAAGTACAATAAAAGCATTCAATCTATCATTCATGACATACATGCTCATCAATTTAGCCTCAAACTAGTGAGTCAAGTTTACATTCATTGAAAACTTATGGTTGTTTATCCTTTAAATTGAGTTATATATTTGTAGTGATACAAATGTTTAGATGGTGGGATGAGGTGATTGTGAAGAAACTGAGTTTCTTTAGGCATTGATGTGGAATATTATTTTCATTATACATGTGGATTATATGAGTCTAACTTTATAGCAACAAGATCTCGTTGTGTCAAATTTGGTACATTCGTTATTGTTGTTGATGATATTTTTTATACCTATGGAACAATTGATGAGGTCATGCCCTTTAGGGAGGCTTTGATCAAGTAAGTTATTTATCGTGGATTTTATTACTATCATAACCTAATTTTAAAAAAGATAAACTTTTTAAATCATAATAGTGTACGTCTTTTCTTTTTATTTTAAGTTTACTTGGTATATTAAGTTATACAGATGATGAGATCATACCCTTTAGGGAGGCTTTGATCAGTAAGTTATTTATCATAGAGTTTATAACTATCATAACCTAATTTGATAGCCATGATAAACTCCTCAACTTTAGTCACAAAAAGTCCAATCAATGGTGTCTTTTGCTAGCCACGAATGTCTTTGTTGGTTATGACTAGATATAGATTTCTTTTGGAGATTAGCATAAAATAACTTTTAGTACTCATTGGGGCACGTTTTGCTATTAGTTCATGTCATTTGGGTTGAAAAATGTTGGGGATACCTATCAAAGAGTTATGAGAGTAATATTCCATGAAGATTTCATGTAATATTATGTAGATGCCATCTTGAGTAAATAAAAATGAAGGGATGAACACCTACATCTCCTCCACAAAAATATTTTGATGGATACAAGAATACAAGGATTGCCTCAACTCAAAGAAATGAGTCTTTGGGGCCACATTAGGTAAGATATCGAGCTTCATTGTCTCTAGGAATAACATAAAGATAGATCCCACTAAAGTTGTACTGATCATTGAATATCTCCACTAAGAAATGTTAAGAACTCCATAGCCTCCAAGGAAATATTTAGGCTATCCATAAGTTCATTGCACAAGTAGCCAATAAATGTTATCCATTGTCCTATCCCCTTAAGAAAAGTACTAGCTTTCATTGGGATGAATCTTGTTAGGGTGAAGCCACAATAGTGGTTTACAATTTGATGGAGGAAGGAAAACAAGCAAAAAATAACCGCATGCAAAAAAAATTAGTTTTAGGCTTTCAAATGAACTTGTAGGTTCGAGTGAACCCATTAAATATGGGCCCCACATTTCCCGCCTAAAGAAAACAAAGGAAATGCAAAAGAAAAGGGGGTTCGAGCGAACCCCTATGGGTTTGCTCGAATCCCCCTTTGCCCTTATTCTCCCCCTTATGCACTTTGAAAGTCTAGATTTTTACGCTTCAAAGCTTGAGTTGGGGATGAAAATGAAGGAGACTTCACAAACCCAACTGGAATCAGGTAGTCCTCAAAATGAGCTATCCAATGACTATAATTTTAATATGTTTTGGTTTTATTATATATTTGTTTTTTTAGTTTTATTTAACATAGGTTTTTCACTGAAAATCAAGCTCTTTGTTCTGCACATGTGGAAAAATAGTAGATTATCAATTTTTTTTTTGAAAAATATGAGTGCACCAGATATTGAAGTCCTTGATCCAATAAAAAAAGTTTGAATTTTTATACTTACAAAAAAGGTTACGCTTTATACGGTCACGCTATGTTTGAATTGTAATTGGTTTGACTTCGAAACCTAATTAAAAAAAAAAATAATAAAAAACTATCTAACCAAGTGTAAGCACTAGATATCAGAGTTACAAATCTAAATTCAAAAAAATTAGAATTTTATCCTTCATGGAAAAAAAATTATGCGTTATATGGTGAGCGTCACTTTTTAAAAATGTTGTTTTATGAAAAGAACTAGTATTCGAGGGAGATGGAAAAAGAAGTGCAATCTGATTCCAAAAAAATTTGAAAAAAATATATTTAGAATATACAGACAAAATGTCATGAAACTCTAGTTTGCATCATCTTCAAATTGCTCACGGTTTAGCCGCTATAGGTGCCTGAAAGTGAAGATTTAGTTAAAAAAATTATTTCAGTGTCTAGTTTGGCCAAAAATTGTAAACCACTATTGTGGGATCACCCGTTAGAAGGCCTTTGGTCAAATCAAAGAATACCTTATATGTCACCTCTATTTGTGGAACCTATGGAGAACAAGTCAAATCATTATTTTACATTTCCACTACAGTAGTCGCCTTGGGATCACTTCTACCACATCATGATGAATAGGGCTATAAATGAGTAGTCTAATATATCAATAGAATGTTGGTCATATATGAACTCCACTACATAACTATGAAAAATCATGTTTGGACATTGTCTTCACCTCAAAAAAATCTATAACATTACATGCTTAACCACCACATTCAACTTATTTCCCAAATCGATCCACTCAAGTATCTTATAGAGAGGACTTCCTAACAAGATGCATGGCTAAACAATTCATGATGTTTAAATTTTTTGGCATCAAGTATGTGGATTGTAAAAATAATTAAAACTATATTTTAAATAATTAGCTAGTGAAAGCATGATAAATCAACACTCATCCATTGATCCTAGAATTTCCTAATGAGCACATATTGACTCTTGACAATTCTCCACCTAGAATATCTATATTTTTTGTATCCCTCCCCAGCGCATTATTTCCCTCTTCCTCCACCCTTCATTCCTTCTATCCCATAACATACTTCTACTCCCTTGACTTAATGATATTCCCTGCTCCATGCCTAACATGGACCCAAACATAGAGTGTCATCCCATTCATGTTCAACTTCCCTATAATCCTAATATCATCCCATTGTTCTAGCTCCCTCCACTCTATCACCTTTATTACTTACCCATACTTCTTCTTCCCCTTCCACTTCCCCTATCATTTCTAATCCTTTTTCTGCCATTCCTCTTACACTTGATACTTCTACCAATTTTTCACCCATTGTAGTGAGAACTTAATATTCCCACCCTAATGCCAACCCTAATCATATCTAAATCATTTATCCCATTACTATCCCCTACTACTTTGATCTCCTCACAAGATCTAGTTTGCCCCTAGATGACCCTCACATGATTTGAGGTGTTCTACCTCCTCTTCTAATAGAATAAATCTATCCTTTGACAATTCAATATCTATCCCACCTTCTAGTGTTCTTGCTATCATAGTGATCCCATCCACTCTTCTTAACACACTTTTTGAGGATACCTTCCTATATTGCATGAATTCACTCTATCATGAACATAGTAGAGGAGATAACCAAATGAAAGAAGGAATATAAATAACAAGAATAGCTTAATTTCCAAAAGGAACACACTTAATAATGATGTGAAAGGAAAAAAATTGTAAATTTTTATCATTATCAAAGGCTCAAGAGAAAAATAAATATAGGATCTCTTAGGCTCAAAACTGTAAAATATCATGGCTTCACACATAATTATTCTCACAACAAAGCTCAATACATTTATACCTAGATTAGAAGAAAAAAGTTTAGAAAAAAGAAAGAAAGAATGTGATGGTCAACATCATGGCTTACACCAAATGAGCATCAATTCCAATGACAATTTTTTTTTCATACCAACATGCCACCTATCACCATCTTGGTCACTCCTCATGGCACTTGATTCTCTTTTGGAAATTGGTGCATGCTACTATATTTCATTATTGTGGTGTAGGAAGATCATATTTGAATTTAATATGGGAAGTTCCATCTTTACTTATGTTGGCTATCACCTACAACAATTACGTTTGTCAACTCGATAGTGCTAAAGCCTTAATAGTGGCATGACCACTTGCATTTTTAAGGTTAGATATTGCATTATCCTTTTCCCTACCTCATTAGACAATCAACTCTAAGTAGTCAAATTTACCTAGAAATCCCCTATTAAGATATTGACTTTCCATTGACAATAAATTAAATGCTTGATTGAGCCTACACATACTTTAAAGTTTGTTGGCCTATGTAGTCCGTACTAAATTCATTTTGGAGAATTAAGACCAAATTTGAAGTACTTTTAAATTAAAGAATTCATGGATATTCAACCTAAGAATTAAGCCTATCATCATGTAGGATTGGCTCATCAAATAATTAGAACCATAGATCATATACATTGAATGAATGGTCAATGAGCACCCACAAGCATTTCTTCTTAGGATTTGTCTTTTAACTATCACAAGCTATCGAACTGTTCACATACCTTGTCTATGCTTTCACTTTTTGCATGCACGTCTACCAGAGCAGTAGCAACTATAGCATCCGACAAAATTCCTCCATCCTTTATGCTTTGATGGATCTCCATACGCAACTCCAAAACTCTCAATTTAGCGCAGGTTAGGAGGATGTCGGTAAAGGTTGCAGGGGATGCCGATTGCATTTGCTTGAAATGAACGCCTATAGCCTTTTCAAAAAAATCATTTTGTGCATATCCTGCAATCATGGCATTCGATTGAAACCACATTTCTTTGAGGCATTTGGTTAAACTGCTTAGGAGCCTTGTCTATGATTCCACATTTTGAAAGCATGTCTACCAGACCTGTTCCAACGCTCCCGTTTTGGCACAGATTAGGAATATGCTGGAAAAGGTATACTGATCAGGTAGGAGACTTGTTTGTTGCATACGGTGAAGCAGTCTGATAGCCTCCTGAGGACACTTTACGGCATCCACCAAACTTCTGCAGCTGCGCGGGAACAGTGTTTGAGTTTCTCCACGCGCGGGAATTTCCTATCAAATTTGACAATTAATCAAGTAGAAGTCGAAAAAGTATGGAGGAGACTAGAGTACTAAGACGAACTTGCAGAAATCTTAAGGACATATGTGTAATTGCTTTTGTAGAAATAACATGTGGGAAGAAATGACTATGGATCATTGAGGCCTGGCAATATGCAAGAAGGAAATGATAAAACTGAAGTGGATTTCACATGATGAATTGTCAGGTTTGGATGTCATGGATTAACATGGATTAACCAAAAAACACAAACAAATAAAATTCCAAACATGGATTGCTCGGACCAACTCACAGAAATTCGGGGTATGTGCGATTGTTGATGGCATGTAAGGACCTATGGCATGCCTACAAGAAGGACGGATAGCGTGGTGTTTTTACACAATTTCAATAAGCATGAAAGGAAGTAAAATCCTAAGCATTTGCAATATAAACCAAACGAACACTCAAGAAACAAAGGGAAGTGAAGAATGTATGCTCTTTCCAAAAAAGCCTTCACGGGATCTCCCTGAATCTGCAATTGCTAATAAAAAATCTGGATACGATTGTCTAGGAAGGAGAACCATCGATAGCCACAATTTAAGCATGTTGGATCTTGGTTGCTATATATTGCAGTGTGCAGACTCAAATGACGTGTTGAACGCGATGGATGATATATTGAACATCCCAAATATACCTTGTGATTGCAATCAACATGATATCAAAAAAACAATTGAAGGAAATTTTCAAGCTAAGATTCGAGGTTAAGGAGGAGGCAATCTTTGTTGTTATTGGCACACATCATCTGCAAAGAGCTCACATCCATAATGTTGAATTGTTGGAGCGTTTTCTCTATAATGTGGTTAGGACTTCGGGTAAGTTTGAGTGGGTTGGGAAAGCTGTGACCACATTCGTGAACAATAAATATCAAGCACAATCCATTGGAGCTCTGGCCACCCTAAGTAAGGATTTCAAAAAAGGCCTTATGAGAGATGTGATATGTATTGAGATTGAAAGGAAGATTGAGGGGATGAAACACGCAATAACACTTATGAGGGAAGGACTTGGTAGGTACAACACATTCACATATGCTTTCTACTTATCACACTATGATACTTTGTTTAATGTTGTTCAATTAGAGAGGATTAAAACTGTAATTGAGGGTTTGAGAACCCTCTCTTCTTTAGTCTTGCCTAATTTCAAGTGACATTATGTAATCTTTTTCTTTTAGTTTAATAGAAAGGGAGTTGTCCCCATGATAATAATTCACCTAAAAAAAGACTTGGTTATAACAACCTCAAGAAACTAAAGGTGATATTTAATCAAAACATAATATATGATCCTCCACCCATCACTACAAAGAAGCATGTTTGTGAAGCATGTGTTATGGGGAACAACATAGAGAAAATTTTGATGTTGGGAAATCCTTGCGAACTTCCAAAGATTTGGAGTTGGTTCATTATGATCTTTGTGGACCAAAGAAGATAGTTTTCATTGGGAAATGTTGATATTTCATGACATTGATTGATGACTTTATTTGAAAGATATAGGTCTAATTTCTAAAAATGAGTATAAAGCATTTAACTTTTTCAAGTAAATTGTACATCAAGTTGAGAATGAATGTGATAAAAAAAAAAATGTTAAGAAAAGATAATGGGGGAGTATACCTCAAAAAAATAAGCTTTTGCAAACAAAAGGAAATCAAGAGACAACTCTTAGATCCATATACTCTACAAATAAATGGAGTAGATGAAAGAATGAATATGACACTTAAAGAAAAGAGCTAAATCAATGCTCAAGGCTTGTAATCTTGAAGATAAATTATGAGGAGAAGCAATTCATATAGTAGTTTATTTGATTAATCAAAGTTTGAGTAAAAGCTTGCAAAGCATCTCTTTAGAAGAAGTGTGTTCAAGAAAGAAACCATCAATTAGGCATTTGAGAAATTTTGGGAGCATTGCTTATAAACAAGTTCCAAAAAAGAAAAGAAGGAAATTTGATGATACTAGTAAAAAAAAAAATTCTTATTGGATATGATGACTCTAGTTGAGCCTATTGATTATATGATCCTAAGGAAAATAAACCTCACATCTCTGGAGATGTCATTTTTATGAAAGAGTGTCACGAAGTGTTCACCATATTAATCTAATAGAAAAGAAAAATGATAATAATACATCATCATACTCACCCAAAAAGGTTGATATAGAACAACAAAATAATATTGAATCGGGAGAAGAAAGATAATAAATTGATAAACCAAATTCAATCTCATTTTCTGCACCACATTCTAATGTTCCTCTAAGGAGATTAGAATGAACAAGGAAAAGACCCAGCAATTATAGAACTATAAGGTTAATTATAAATAATGATAACTATTCTCAGTGCTCATGAACCAAACTCTTTTTAGGTAGCAATAAACGAAGAAAACTCCTAGAACTCCTTCAAGAGGTGCATTGGTGTGAAAACATGTTACCTTTTACGAAAGGCATTCCCATAACTTATCTATAAGAGGTACATGTTGATGCATAAATCAATTTTTCCAATGGGAACAAAATTCTTCTTCCCTCTAATTCAAGTATTGTGGTCCGGTGATAAATCCTAGGAAGCTTACTCTCACTAGCACATGCGCTCAATTATTCAAGATGGCAACTCTTCCTGAGTCCTCCTCTTAAAGAATGGAGCTTAAAGTGATGACAATCAATTGGAATCACAGATATACCTTCAATGTAATTTTGGACAACAGCTGGAGCACAAATTGTTAACGGTGCTTTAAAATAATTATTTTTCATACATCCAAGATCATCCTGAGGATTTTGTTGAACTTTAGGCTATGGAAAATAGGAAGGGTGGGAGCATGAGAGGCAGAGTTGAGATGAAATGTCTTTGGTGGAGTTTGTCTCCTAATCTAATAGAATGAATTTGAGTTTCATAAGCAATTCATAGTGAGAAGAACAGTGATGCTATTGTATCCAATACCCTCTTGGCCATGAACATTTGCGTCTGAGTGCTTCTACTGTGTTTTCAATGGTGTATTTTTAGCATGTTATTATGCTATGGAGCAAATAGTCAACATGCCTATGGTTAAGTGATTAGGAGTGCTGGCTATGAAAAAAAACATATTCAAGCCTATTTATTGTATTGATTAGTTACAAACAAATGATATAAACTACTTTCATTGTGCATTTTATATCAAATAGAATGTGAGCTTTGAATTAACTTTAACTACGACATTGCTGAGGAACTAGGATAATCATCAATTACAAATCATTATTTCTTACACATGAAACAGATCTCACGCAAGCCTTCTTCATAATTGGAAAAATAACCAGATAAGGTCCATCCTACAAAAACTGAGACTTAAGTGACAATCATTACAGTATATAGAATAGAATAAGATTTCTTTTAATGATATCCCAGACATGTAGGATCTACGGGATAGAAAAGATTTTAATGACTTTTTGGATGTTTATATGCAGATTGCATAGTTCTTGCAAATGAAATATATGCATCAGAAGTCTATATAAAATTCTCTATGTTTCGGAAGGCACTCTATACACCACTTGTTGAATGAGCAATGTGAACTATTTGAATTGAATTAATTGCAGTTGCCCATATAGGACACTGCAATATCACATATATGTAACATAGGATCTAGCTAACTTGACTCTTGTTTATGCTTCAAAACATTTACGGATACCCTGCTATTTTTTGAGGCTACTTATAAGAAAGGGAACCGTTCCATTAACACCGAGCCTTATTGACTAGAACAGTACACTGAGAAGATTTTCCATCTCTAGTTTTATTCCTTATCTTCAAAGGCTAGATTTTCACAGTAACCTTCCATTAACATTGTCAAATCCTTTCCCAACCTCTCCAGCATTCGATCTTCTCTTTTCCCATCTTCTCCTTCAGAGAAGAACTGCATTCCACCACTTCTTATTGACATTCTTTCTTCATCTCTGTCTGCCTTTGCCCGGACCACATCTCCACTCTGCACCATCATAACCATGGGGTGATTTTTATGTAAAATGTGTACAAAAATCTGATCTCCCTCTACAGTTTTTGAGTGGTTAATAAGCCTGGTATTGAAAATCTCCTTGCCATCTCTTAAAGTGCCTAGTTCTACACTGACTGAACTAATCCCACCCTTGAACCTCACCATAAAGCATAATATAACCCCCGAACATTGCTCGTTACTGTCCAATGTAACATGGAGCAAATCATCACCATTTGTTTCCATCTTCTTTTCTAAGCACTCTGGTACCCCATTTGCAGAAAAACTGAGTAACTCTAGACAATGTGTTTCCTGTTATTCCAATAAGAAGATTATGATGATTAGTATACAAGGCACTCTCAAATTTAGAAAATGTAAATAATCTATCTTAGCTGCATGTCAATCAGAATGGAACTCATCACTTTGTACTTATGGATACGGGTCCTTAATCTAAAGACAAAAAGAGAGTGGGCGACAAGGTACCTACTTTCCATGTTCGATATCCAAGTTGGATTCTAGGATATCTCATATTGGATTCTTAAATATCCCATGTTGGGCACATGAGACATCCCAACTTGTATGCAGGGTGCTTATCCCATAAAGTCGTTGGGTTTACTAGCTTAAACTAATGAAGCTATCTGTATTCTGTATAACTATGTGTCCTGAATCCTTTTTAAACCATATCTCTAGGGGGTTGTTGCCGAAGAAAAGGTTTCTAGGTCCGCTACCAATAGAATCTAATACCCTTGATCTTTCTTTTCCTATAATATTCTGAAACTAGTAACCAATCTATGTAACTACACTATTAAGTGGATCTATATTTGATAAGCATTAAATTAAAAGAAAAATGAGAGATACCTTAATTAATTGGCGGGGTTTCAATATTGAGTTTCCTGAGCCGGCCAATCTGCAACCTGTAACATGCACTCTTCTTAAGGATTTCAGCCCTTCCATTCCTTGAATACGCTTAACATTCCTACATTCTGATATTGAGAGCTCTTGTAATGACTGCAAGGACCCCAAGTCAAGCAATTCGACAAGTTCCCTGCAGTTGTGTATCCTCAAAAGCTTTAGCCTCTTCATATGTTGCATGTTAGAGATTTTCTTTAGCCCCAAACAGTCTTGAATATGCACTTCACTGAGTTCCTTTGGAAGATGTGGAAGTTCTGAAAACTCTGTGCAGTGATATAGGTAGAGTTTGCTTAGTCGCAAAATTGTGCCAAAAGTTGGTGGCAGAGAGGTCATTTTGTAGGATTTAAGATGCAGAATTTCTAATGATGAAAAATCTCCAATACGTTGTGGTAGAGGACAACCACTTGCTTTTAGATGCTTTATGGAAGTAAGTCTTGAAAAGCTAGGTGGAAGACAAACTAGGCTGTAGGTTTCTTCCATTTCTAGAGTCTTTAGGCAAGAAAGATTCCCAATGCTCTGCGGAAGTTCACATAGATTGTAGCATTCATTGAGCAACAGCTCTTCTAAACAGATCAGATTTCCCAACTCCTCTGGCAGTCGAAACAAAGAAGTGCAGTGGTTCAGGTTCAGATGTCGTAAACAATTAAGTTGGCCTATTGATATAGGCAAGCTCCATATTGCTGCACAATTACTTAGAACCAACCTTTCCATACAAACAAGATACCCTAGCTCCGTTCCTAAGCTGATTTTTTCACAACCAGTCATATCCAACCGGCATAAACTTGCAAGTTCATAGATTGAGTCAGGTAGAGTCTGCAAACTAGAACAACCATGTAAATCCAGATACTGCAAGCGATTCAATTCTCCTATTGTTTGAGGAAGGCTTCTTAATTCATGGCAACCATGAAGAGACAGCTTCTCTAAGCAGGACAACCATCTAAAGGATTTGGGCAAATTCTTTAAGGGCATTCCATCCAATTTGACTTTTTTTAGAACTCCCAGATTTTCAAATGAGTCAGGTAACATTCTGATGCTGTGACAATTAGATAGAAAGAGTACCTCCAGGGATTTCAAGTTAGTTATGGTGTCAGGAAGTTGGATTAAGTTGCAGCAGTTTGACAGATCAAGGTACTTAAGCTCTGTCAGAAATTCAATGGACTCTGGCAGTTCCCTCAACTCTTTACAACCACAGAGCTCCAGTTGTATAAGAGATGTGTGGTTGGAAAAATCTGGAAGGACTTGAAGATTTGTGCAGTAATTTAGCTTAAGTACTTTGAGGTTTTTTGGCCCCTGCAAACAGAGAAAACATATCATTAGGAACGCATCAAGCAGATATTCCTATCTATAATTTTTTTTTTATATCGTTAAAGCTTTTGTAGTTTTGTTAATAATAGGAAAAAAGATTAAAGGATCACTTTGTGTCTTCAATCTCGTTCACTTGATTTCTTTTTTGAAATTACCTCTTTATCGGATGGTTCTGGCCACACTGCCTCAATGCCTTTGCTGAAGCTTAGATCAAGTACTACTAGATGTTTCATATTCCATTCACATGGCAAGCATTTTAGAGGGCAGTTTTCCCATCTGAGCCACTTTAAATCTGGAGGCATTTTCTCGTAGTCTCCCTCTATAAGAGCTCCATCAAGCCAAAGCAATTGCAAAGTACACATTCTTTGCAAATTATGAGTTTGAAGTTTTACATCCTGCTGAAGGTAGTTAACCATGAGACATCTCATACTTTCTGTTCCCTGATCGGATTACAAGTGATACAAGTTTATTAGCATCAATATTGACCTTGAATTATGCTATGGAAAATAGAAACAACTACTGTCCAATGCAACATGCCGATAAAATACAGTGGAAAGACCAAATACAAAGATAAACTAGAAACAGTTCTCAATTACTGAAATTGAGTGCTTCTGGATTGAACTCTGATTTTTTATCATCAATATTTCGGATCACACTACATGATCCATCATCATTCTTTTTACTCTCTTCATCCTGATGATAGATCATGTACTTTGATGTGAAATGTTGATGGTAAAAAACACAGAAATTCAATACAGAAGCACTCAATTTCAATAATGAGCTGTGGAAAAATCACATCTCTGATCTCAAATACCCCGTCTTCAACAGCATTTGGTCCAACTCATAAGGAACTGGTATCCTATCTCTTGCCATACTTAGTTCGAAGAATAGAAAATATTGGGAGGAAGAATAAAGTGTACAGAATTCACAGTCTCACCTTTCCTTCCATTATAACTTGTTCAACCTCTTCTGGCTTCCACAATCTGCTACGCTTCCCTGGTTCTGGTGATTCCTCTGCTACAATAGCTCGTCCCATATCCCTCAGCTCACTATGCATTACAAGTCTATCGTGCTCATCTAATTTAATGAGTGATTTCAGCTTCAATTTAGTTAGGCCTACATTGGGACACAAATGACTGGCTTCCCAAAAGCTAAACACACTTTCCCTCTTTCCTCCTATGAATAAACAAGCCATGTCTAAAAACATCTCCTTTTCTTCGGATTCGAGGCCATCGTAACAAAGTCTAAGAATGGCATTCTTGCCATGGTAACTTGGACATTCTAGTGTTTGAATGGCTTGTTTCCAATGACTTAAGTCTCTATTATACAAATGAGCACCAAGAACTTCAAGTGAAAATGGCAGCCTATTACAAATATCCACAGCTTTGCATGACAATTCTTTATAATCTTCTTCAGGTTGATCTCTCATGAAAGCATGCCAGCTAAACAATTGAAGAGCATGTTCCTGAGCCAGTCCCTGCAATTCATAAACAAAATTTCCATTTTCATTCTTTAGTATGTTGGGGTCAAGCGTTGTTACAAGCACTCTGCTACCAGGTCCAAACCAATCCCCTCGTAGAGCCTCCAACTGCTTCCAGTCATCAACATATTCTAGAATAACAAGGGCCTTGACGGACCTCAAATGGCCCTTCATCAACATCTTTCCATGAACCTCATCATTAACTTTATCCTTGAACTTGACAAGGTCTTTTAATATCTGGCGCTGCATCTTAGCTACACCGTTTGTATTTTGGGCTTTATGACGCACATCATAAACAATGCAGGTAGCATCAAATTTGAGATAAATGTAATTGTGGATGGCCTTTGCGAGTGAGGTTTTTCCCACACCCCCATTTCCACAAATGGCCACTGTGAGAACATTCTCATCAGAATCTGTATTGAGCATTTTTATAACTTTACTCATGTGTTCTTCCATACCCATCAAGATTGATTTTGAAATTCTAAGTGGTTCATTTCTGATCTCCTGGGGTATTGTATCTGAGGGATCTTCTTCTAAGGGCTGGGGCAGAGCTTCCTCCACTGGGGTCGCATTTTGATCTAATATCTTGAAAACATCCTGGACTATAAGCTTGACGAGTTCTGCTTCAAACCTGAAAGACAAATGAGTTTGTAAAATAAGATATTGCAAGGTTTTTGTGCAATAACTATTAATATATGTTTCCTGTAATAGTTAGAAGCTCTCTTAGACTGGTTCTAATTAGTAAGATTCTGTTTACTGAGAACTCCTAGGATTTGTGATCTTCGAAATCATATAAAGAGAAATCTTCACTATGCAGTATGCAGTATGCACTTAGGAAAAACTGGACAGATTCTCTGAAAGTCTGACCGTTGTTTTTGTTAAATTCAACGCCACAGTACTAAAGAACGATAAATAGAGAAGAAACAACGGTAACCCAAACAACGATAGAGAAAGAGGATTTATTTCTGAGCAAAAGGAAGAAAATTGTGTGTTAATAAGGATCAGAAATTTGGATATTATTCTATTTGTGAATACATAGCATGAGATTTTAGAAAAAGAACTGTAGAGCTGCTGAACGAGAAAGATTTATGTTTATAGTGATGACGAGGAAGAAAGTATTTCGTCTAATATTGACAGACAAATCTATTCCTGTTAATCTTGCTGTATCATTCACTATCAGCACATCATTGTCCTTTCTTCAATTTTTCTTCATCGTCACTTACAATATACTATGTTGGAAATTTTACAACATACAACAGTACCAATGAAGAAAATGCCAATGAAAAATATACTTCTTCCCTCTTATATTATTAATTACACCAATATATAATTTTCATAAGCCCTCTCAGAAGGGACTATCCATAATAATGCTACGCTTTAATAAATAGATTTCATATTTTGAACTGCACTAATATTCTTACTGTAATAAATCTATGGCTCACAGAATAGCATGATCAAAGTATCTTAAAGTTAATTGTCGATGCATTTCTTTATAATTTTACAACTAACAAGCGGTTTGCTTACACATAAATAACACTGATCTTACTAAGGTAAGAGTATTTGGGCACAGGTTTAACTGGGTAAGGAAAATGCACTTTCTAGGTATCTAGAAGTGAAACTTCTGGGACATTACGGTTCACAGAGTGCAATGATTCCATCTGTAGCCAAAGGTTTTTATCTATGGTCCTTGGCATTGCTAGCTCACACAAATGATGAGTATCATCTGCATAAGAATTTATCTGCAGCTGAGGTCAAGTAAAGGAAATTTTCTTGACAGTTGATTTCAGATTCATCCGTTCTAAGAGCTGCATCCTAGCATTTGAGCACTGAGCCTCACCAGCTTAAATTAAATATTGCCAAATTTCCTACAATTCTTTAGAGTAGCATGAGCACAATTTCTTAATGCTTTCTTTCAATAGTTAATATGACTAACAATTTCACAAAAAATAAGCAGTTAGCTTTCATACCCGGATATGTCATCTGTACACCAGCCAGAGAAGGAGGAAACTTTATGGAGAGCGCTTTCCCACTCACTTATTCTTTCTGGTGTGTATCTTTGTTTCTTCTCCTCAAAAGCCTTGGCAAAGGCACCTCTCCAAGGATTCCTTACTTCTGTTGGCTTGACATAATAGAATAAGGGTATAATTATACCATTTGCTTTGTGTAGTGCCCCTTCGTTTCGGCTATCATTAAACATTAAGCGAGTTGTTTATTTGTGTCTTGTGATGTTATGTTGGGTTCGCAAGTTTGCATTGATTAAATAATAAAGACTTAGATTATAATTAAATATTTAAGTGAGCCCTTCAAATTATTAATAATTACATTATTAAAGCTAATAAATTATTAGCTTAGTAGGATACTAGAGTGCTAATATGTATTGTTTAAATTAGATGTATGATGTAAATAAATTAATGATTATAATAATTATCTTTAGATTATTAATTATATCATTAATCAATTTTAATAAATTATATTTATTTTGTTTATTTATTAGTGGGCATCAAAATTACAAATGATGCAATTTTGATAAAAGAAAAGAGAAATTTAAAATATTTAATAAATAAGTAAATAAATAAAATAAAAACAAATAAAAAAGGTGTAACAAGATTTACACTTGTCGAGCATGCACGGAAACAGTTACATCTGCAAGTATGCTATTTACTCTCGTATGGATAGCACAATACAGCATGCAGATGGTTGAGAGATATTATCTCCATGCGGAACTCTGCCAAAGGGGGGAAAACTGGCTGTTAAAAAAACAGAACCCATGGAGATCATAGGGGTGGTTCCTCTATCTCATGGATAGCTGGGACCCTTAACCTCTTTGGAGAGTGCTACCATATAGATGATATCCACCTGAAGGATGTTAAAAGACACCTACGAAACTCAAATGAGAGATTGTGAGTGAGAGCTGAGAATTTTTCACCAATACTGATCTCTGTTCCCTGAGGGTGCGCGAGAGAGAGAGCCCCCTTTGCAAATCGGGGCCTTGAATAGGGATCAACGTGCCAATAAGGCATGGATCTTTGGAAAAAGTATCGAAGCTCTGCCATGGTTGAAAGTGGGGAGAGCAAACATCTGAATCTGTGCAAAGTTTCCAGGTAAGTTTGTAACTCAGTTGTTTCAAGAAATGGGAACTGGAAAATCTGAATATCATAGTTTAGGGAAATGATAAGAGTTTTTGGTGTTAAATATTTTCCCATAGTTTCCCTAACATTGGATAGAGTTGAGATTGTTTGTTCTTTCTGTGTCTGAGTGCATGCTTAAGCTTATTATTTACTCTTATTCACACTGGCGTTACACTTTGCACATGTGAGCTACCTCGTCCAGGCACCAATGGGACTCTGCAAACTTCTCGGAGAAAATAGGAATGAGAATGTCACTGTTGTCGATTGCCTCATTAATAGTTGAACTGATCTCATCCCCCCTTTTAATGCTATGGCTATCCAGAAATGCATTAGCCCCTGCATTTGTTAAGGATGCATACAGGTGATCTACAAATGTTCTTCTTACATCCTCCCCTCTGAAACTTAAGAAAACATGGTATCTTCTTGATGTAGAAGACATTATCCTGTGTTAGGGATTGTATCTAGTCAGTGACATAATCTATCAGATTAATTACAGACAGATTACCGCTTGTTGCAATGCTCTCTTCTTCTTCTGCTAAAACAAAGGACAATTCCCTTTTTCTAAGTTAGGTTCGGGTTCGGGGCCGGGTTGAATCCAACCGATGCGGTCGGGCAAAATTTTTTTAGGGGTTTGGGTACGTATGGGTACGTGTGTATATATATATATATTAATAATTTAATATATTATAAATATATATATATGTATTATATATACAAAAAAATAAGAGAAACATAGAGAATTGTAAAACTAAATCATTTCATAGTATGATACTTGATCATTGACCAATGCCAAATGCCAAAGATAAATATTAAATGCCAATTGATAGTTGAAAAATATTCAAATAAAATTACTGAATTACAAAATGTAGTTCATGAAACATTGAAAATTTGAAACATGATTCAATGTTCATTGTTCATATGCTCATCAATCATCAAAAGGATTGTCAGAATCATCATGACTTGGATTTTGAGTGGTTTCAACTTCAAAATCATCATCATTTGAACCCAAAGCGGATCCAACACCATGTGATATGTCATCAATATCACCCACATCATCCATAGTGGCTCTAGCAAGATCCTGAATGGTTGCATCCAAGTCAGTAGACTCGGGTGCTACATCCCAAAGCCTCGCTGCCCCCTGCCTGTATTGAGGATCCCCTACGTTATGACGAAGACGCAAATTGGAATGAATATACACTAAGTCTTCAGCTCTTTTTGCAGCCAACCGGTTACGCTTCACTGAGTGGATAAAGGAGTATGTACTCCAATTCCGTTCAGCGGCAGAAGAGCTTGCAACCTGGAGAGAAAACCAACAAAATTAAAAATAAAATAAAAAATGCAAGATAAATTCAAGAATGTTAAGTGTTAAATTTTACAATACAAGTGGCAAAAAAAAAAAAACTTACTTGTGAGAGGATCTTGATTGCAAGAGGTTGGAGGTACATATAATCTTGACCATGGAGGTACCACCATGTAAGACCATCCATTTTGTATTGGTCTCTAGCAACAGAAGCATTATGATTTTTTGATTTTCCTGTGACAAACATTCCAAATTCTTTCATGACACTTGCATGCACTTCTGGATCACTGAACATTCTACTAAATGCCGTCTTATACCCATTAGCAACTTCAGCATCTCTATATGGCGGTATTCTCCCTGGGATAGAAAGCACTTCAGTGGTATAGTACCTCGGAGATAGGGCATATGCAAGGAGGTGCAATGGAGTTGTCATCTTGTTCCAACGATGAAGAACAATTGCTTCCACCCTTTTGTACAAGGTGTCTTCAGGATCATTCTCTTTTTTTTGTATTTCTATTTTTATTTTTTCCAACATTGTGTCCATGCTATCATAGACATCCCCCAAGCATGGTTCATCTGTATCAGCAAACCGAAGCATAGACATGATAGGTTCGGTGAATTCCAATACATAATTCACACGATCCCACCAATCGTCATTCAAGATCAATGCCTTGACTTTTTGGGCCCTCTCTGAATTTGATTGCTTCCATATACTCCATTGGTTGCTAATAACCATTTGACTCAATGCATCTTTCACCTTCACAAGTCGTCTCAGAACAATTGTGTGAGATGCAAACCGGGTCTCGGCAACCTAAGAACATGTTAATAGTAAGTTAATAACACATTTAAAATATGTAAATAATGCAAAAAATTATTTTATTCAATTATGTAAAACATGACATAAATGATAAATGAAACTAAATATATTAAATTTTAAAATTTACCTTCAACAATTCCAATGTTGAAAAAGTTCTGAAAATTGCTTGTGACATATGGTGGTTTGTCACAAACATCTGGATCTCCTCAGACTCCTGGTATATTTCTTTCACCCACTCTATTTGGGTGCCAATTGCTTGCATCACCAAATTGAGGGAGTGTACAGTGCACGGTGTCCAAAAGATGTGCTCATATCTGGCCTCTACCAAAGCACCTGCAGCCCTGCAAACTTTTGCATTGTCCGTAACTACTTGGACAACATTTTCACTACCCACCATCTCTATGGAGTCAATGAGAATCCTGGAAATGAACATTGCATCTTTCACTTGCCCTTCACAGTCAACCGCCCTCAAAAACATTGCCCCCTTGGGGGACACTGCAATAACATTAATCAATGGACGGTTTTTGCAATCTTTCCATCCATCGGAAACAATAGATACACCTGTTTCAACCCAAGAATCTCTAATTGGTTTTAGTTGGGCCTCTACATATTTCCTCTCTTTTTGCAATAAGGTGGTACGCACCTTTTCATACCCAGGACTTGTGAAATCAGGAGGTGCACTATTTATTGCTGACACCATGTCCTTCCAATATGGTGATCTCACCAAGTTGAATGGAAGACCATTGGCATAGAGGCAACGTGCAATTTTTTCTTCAGCAATATCTCTTGCCTCCATTTTAAATGCTTTCTCTAATGGACCTCTCTTGCGGGTGGTGGTTTCTGGTTCTTCATCTTCTTCTTCCGTAGAGGGTATAGACAAGAAGGGATGTCTAGAGGGCCTAACTATCTGATGAGTGGGTAATGTTTGTTTTTTCTTTCCGGAACTATAACTAGTTTGTTTTCCTCTTGCAATTGAATTGTCGGCATCTTCTTGTTCTTTTATAAATCCTGCTATTTGTACAGTAGATAACCCCTTCTTATCTGGACCCACACACATGTTAATCCCTTTACCACCAGGGCCCATAAAATGAAGTTTTACTCGGTAGTAGGAGCTATTATATTGTGCATTGCAAAAATTACACTTCCAAACAAACCCCCCACCTCCAGGAATTTGTGAAATTCGTGTGGTATGTCTCCATAAAGGAGATCCTTTATCAATTTTAAACTTTTGGCTTCCATCCCCACCCACTGAACTTTGACTACTTGCCATTGTTGCAATCTATAAAAAAAATGAAAAAAAAATATATATATTTGAAAAACTTCTTCACAAACTTGAAAAAATTCATCAAAAACTAAGAAACTTAAAAAAAATCATCAAAAGATTGAAGAATAGGGTTTAAATGCATACCTTGAACACTTAAATCTCCTTTGTAGAAGCTATTTGCCACTCCACAATCGATCTCCTTCAAATGCAATCACCTCCCTTCAAAATGCTAAGATGGACACAAATTATGGAGAGAGCAAAATGAGAGGTAAAAATGAAATGCTTTAGTGTTAAAATGCCTCATATTGGGTCGTTTTAGGGTTTTGTAGCAAAATAGAAAATAAAAAATTGCTTTTTATTCACTTTTGGGCCCACTTTTGAAGTGCTGGGCCGTGGGTTGGGTTATGAGGTTAGCAGTGGTGTGTCCGGTCCAGCGTGCCAGGGCTGAGGCATGCCGCAGTCGTGCCGACAAATGGGGCCAGGGTCGGGCAGCGGTAATCGAATGTTGAACGTGGGGGTTAGTACGGGGGGTTGAACCGTACGGCTTTTTCTAATATGTAGAAGTGAGATTATTCTGATTTTAGTATTTACAAGGCTGTATGTCTCTAATCTCAGAGTTTGAGACCATTGGGCTTGTGTTAATCTCTGAATTTGAGACCATTGGGCTTTTACTCTTAGCAAGGGTGCTACCTATAATCTCTGAGCTAGAGACTATTGGATCTCTACTGTTTGCAAGGTTGGGGTGATTTCTCCTGTCAACAATGAAATCTCTGAGTTCGAGACTATTGGGTGTTTACTCTTGAGAATGGCTGGGGAATTTCTTCCTGCTATTAAGGTGTCATCTCTGAGTTTGAGGCTATAAGGTCTTACTATTTGCAATTCTAGGGTGAGTCCTCCTCCTATTAGCTGTTATTTGCAATTTGTGAGATGGAGACTATTTGGATTGTACTCTTGGCAATCCTATCAGGTATTTATTTGATAATTGGGCCTTTACTATTCCCAAGGCTGGGGTGATCCTTCAGCTTTATTAAATGTAATTGTAAGCTTTGGGTGAGTCATAGACGACCTGCTACTAGACTTTGACTTGTGGCAAAGCTCTGCGAGAGTATGGAGCTATATTCTTATCAATATTGGATTGACTCACCACCTGCTCTTTAAGGCTGAGGTGATTCCTTCTGCAATTATCACCTTTTAAAGTCCTGTTAAGCAACAGAAAGAAAGAAGAAATGTGTCAATGAACAGAAAGAAAAAAGAAGAAGTGTCACAGCCCACAAATGACCAGAGTGCATCAAAGGGGCTGGAAATGTACAACTAGCTTTGAATAGACTGGAGGATCTATATGATCATCTCTAACCAGCTAAAAGAAAAATTTGAAAAATAAAACTTTTGTCTATAGCATTGGGAAGAAAATAGCTGAAAATACAATCGACATGTAATAGATTTTATTCACACTAGAAGTATTCGTTGGTCTAACGATTTGAAGGACTTTAGCCTAAGTCCAAGAAATGCATTCACACCACAATTTGTGTATCAATAAAGAATTTCTCCACATCCAATATCAAACTGGAATTTCTTAGATCTCTCAGCCTCTCAAATTCAGAATTAAAACCGAAAAGAGAAGGAAAGAAAACAAACCTGGTTTGTTTTTTGTATTGAAGAAGCCAAGGAAGACCAGTATAGAGAAAACGCCAATAAAAAGATCACAGATCAGTTCATTAGAGCAAAGTTTTGGCCATGCCACCCAAACATCATTTATAGTCAACACTCAAGAGTTCTGGAAGTAGATATGAAATTATGATCCCAAAGTGGAATATGGAAGGTTCATGGAAACCCAATGCAATATCAACTAATAACTTATGCAGGCTGTAGCTCCGCAAAATCCGCAATCTAGAACACTTACTCAGAATCTTCCCACTTAAACAGATGACCTTAGAAACAAGTAACCTAAAATTGTTGATCACAAATCTTCGTGGAATCTTTAGATGATGCGATTTCGTAGTAGGTTGTTATTCCTCTTGATGTCACGGCTGATGGAAATGCCTTTGATTTTTGAAAAAGAATGTTGAAATCCATATTATAGTGACTTCAGGTATCGTGTTACAATTTTGAATTTTCCAAGTCAAAACAAGCATTGTTCTTGCTGAAACTCCTGAGGAGTCTCCAACGAAAGGCAGAGGTATCATATTAATTTACTTCAGAAATTTTACTTGTCTCGCCTGCAATTAAATTATAATGTATAGTTGAATATAAAACAAGCAACATAAACAGCCAAATAAGTATTTTATTTTGTTAAATTATTACAGGGTTTTTGTCAGATTTGTTGGAGCTTAATACAATTTTCTGTATTTACAGAAACTTCTTTGGCACTAAGGACATCAAAACCTGTAAAGATCAATAAAGTCAAAATCTTCATTAAATGTGCAGGTATCCAAAGATATGGTAAAGATTTGGAATGTCCCTATCAATCATGTATGCTATGTTTTTCCATAAGATTGTACCTGAGTCAACTACGAATAGGGGAAGGTTCAAGAGAATTTAGTTTCCTTGGACATTAAGCAAAAATGGTTTATTTGAGTGAATTTTGTTACAATTTATTATGGTTAAATTGGATTGAAAAGTTAAAATTGAAGGGTGATAGAGGAAGGCAATATCAAGTCAAGAAAGAGAGGATGGTGAGTTTTTATGAGTTTTTAAGAGGAGCTCTATTAGAGTTTTGTGCTTAGTCCAATGTGTTGGTTATCTATTATTTTCTTTTTTTTAAAGCATGATTTAGTATAGGTAATAATCATGTTTCATTACTATTATTTTTTGTCTTTATAGTTTTATTATTTAGAATAACACATTATATATTTTAGTAATCTATTTGATTCATGGTACACATATAAAATGACCAATTTTTTTTTATTTTTTTTATACGTAAGTTTGATTTATATATTAGATAAAAAGAGTACAATCGTTTGCAAACGTAGGAAATATTTCCACCATCAAGTACCAACAAAACCCAACTAATCAGAAACCCAGCATTCCAAAACCCACCACCCAGCCACCAAAGCCGTCAACCAACCCAAAAGGCCAGAAAGGTTCGGCCCCAACCATGAACAGACAAATCCCAAGCACCCAAAATTCACAAAAATGGCCATTAAGAGACCAAAATTACAAACCCCGAGACTAGAGAATGCCATTGGACTAGAGAAAGAAAATCTAAAAATTACCAGAACCAACATCTACATAAAAGAAATTCACAAAAAGTTATTCAAAGCAGCAAATTCTTCAAAGACTTTTACCCACTCGACACCACTCGCCACCATCAGGCTGAAGAATTTCTTCAGGGATTCGATAGCCACCGCCGCCACCATCCTGTGATTGCTCAATGCCTGACTGCTCAAGTCAAGAAGGAACAAAAATAGCTTCACGACCTCATCTGAGCCTCGAACAATTGCGAAGTCACTTAGCCTTGGAACACCTCTGCCCTCCACAACAAAGCTCAACACCTCATCTAAACCACCCACCAGATCCTTTCGAAACATCTTAACCAGCAACAGTTTGGCCTCGGCCTTAGACTCGCCGTTGTCCAGAAGAGAGGCCAAAAAATGAGAAGAGATGTGAAGGTTGTCCCTTCCGAACTCCTTGTTGGCCAAATGACCAACTCCTAGGATCATTTTTGTCGCCACCAAGACTAGTGGATCCTTGTTTGTGAGAATTCGCTTCAGCTGTTGGTCTTTGATTTCTTTGAAGGAGGCTTGTCTAGCCGAAGATTTCAGAGTGATTGGCGTGTCTGCCCCAAACTTTGCCACTCCATCCACGAAGACCTCAATGACGAAGCGAGAGTGCCACCACTAGAATAAATAGAGTCCACCACTAAAATCGCCACTAACCAATATGAACAACACAGATGAGTGAAATAAAGGTGACAAACTGCCCACTTAAACACTACAATTCAATTACTGCCAGGTACTAGCCCGCCGCCACCCTTGCTAATGAAAACCATCCAAATGTGTCATGTTTAATCCGTATTAAACAACCTCCAAGTAATGATGCCTACAACATCCTCGAGCTCTAGGAAGGGAATTGTCACCTCCACCACGTGACCGACATCCTAGTCACACCCTTCTACACCCCCCTTGGCCCTTTCCTTTCTGCCACCTCAACTCCCAACTAGCCCTCCTAACATGTCAATGCAGAGATGAGATAAAGAAAGGAGGGAGGGGGAGCCCGCCCAACCTCCCACAAAATGACCAAACTAATTAATATGTTGTGTTTGTTAACTTTCCTATTGACATTTGTCCATATTAAAGTAGGTTGTCAAGTTTTTCAATGTCTTAATAATTTATTCCAATTTAGAAATACTAACTTTGTAACCTTTCCAATCCTTGGCAATGATAACAACTTTTTAACACAAACTTAAATTCTTACACTTATAGGGTAAGCTCTTTAGATCATGACATGTCTCTAGATCCAAACCTATTCCATGGGGATTCATTCAAATGGCCCTACTTATGTATTCCTTTCTGAGAATTAGAGGCTTCATAATTCACATGAAAACTTCCTTCCCTTTAATTCATAATGGATATACACAACAACTCTATTATGCAGAGTCAAGTTAACAATGAAAGGAAAATAATTTAAAAAAATATAAAACATCACCGCATAACTGTAAGAGAGAAAAACATGCAAAGAAGTATTCATGATCCACCATACAAAAGAATAGACAAACAAACCATCAAGATGACACAAGATATGCCCTAGAAAAACCCTCTACAAGGAAAAAAATCTAGCCTCCAAAAACATCCACACTCAATATATTATTCATTACAATACACTCAAAGAGTTTCCATATATACTTCTAAAACATCAAACTCCTACAATGCATCCTCCATGTTTTCAAGCATAATGGGTTCAACCACACATCTCATGTCATGATTCACATATGCACTCTATAAGAGAGCTTGATACAAATGATAGCCATCCTAACTACTAACACATGTGTTTGGTTTTATCAAATCAATCTTACACAAAACCACTTTAGAAGTGGTATTGGCTAAACCATGTGTATCTAAACAATGAGAGCACAAAATAAGTGACCCCCTCATTTATTTTTTGGTATTTTCTCAACACATTATTTTTATAATGTACAACCCATAATTTCTTTCTAGTCAATGTTACAATACAATTTTACAAGTGGACACAAATAGATATTTAATGTGTCTAAACACATGTCCAAAAATTTACCACAAATAAATATTTATTTTATATCATTAAAATGTTTGTGTTCTTGTGCAAGGTGTATAATACCCTTTTTCCTAACATTATCCCACTTTTTGTGTACACTGCTTAAGGGTCAATTGATAAAATACATCACAAAAGCCATCCATGAAACAACATGAATCTCCAACATCCTCTCATGCTCCATCAAGATACCTACAATAACATCCAAGGTGACCATCATCTCAAGCAAGAACTCCTCTTGTCCTTCAACATTTCAATTATGGAAGAAATGGAATAAAGCAAGGTGAAGATGCACTATTTCAAAGAACACAACCATCAAATCCGAGTGAGAACAAAGGCTCCAAGTTGTTTCCAAGGAGAAAACCAATATGAATAGAAATAGAAACCAAAAAAAGTGCTAGTAATATAGTTATCCATACCTCCCTAGGTATAAAAACTAAATTAGAACTTATGCCAACAATATATCCAACCCATAAACCATAATCACAAGCTATTATATACAAAACCTATTAATGAAGCACATACATATCTAGGAAGCTATTGCATGAGAAATTTTATATCTAAATAGATCTTGAGGCATACCAAGCATAGGCTACCAATCAACACTCATACTAAGGTATCATTAATAATCTAAAACCATATAGTACAAAGAATAATCACCATGATCCACACATGCAAAAAAATCACTCCATACTCCCTCACAACTAGTCTTTAAATAGCTTTCCCAAGTTCTCCAACACTTAACATAATAAATATATTAAAGAGACCTCATGTTACTAAAAATAATGAATTAGAATAACAATACATAACCAATCAACATAATAATCACAATGGCCCCATGCAAACCTCATCTCTAATGTTGAGTGAACATAAACCTCTAGGAAGAAACACAAGACCAAAGAGAGAGAACTTGCAAATCATATCACATGTCATGTCCTTCTACTGACACCTAAAGTAGTAATTTGTGTCATGTAAGATCTCCCACAAAACCTCAATTGAAAAGCCATAACAACACCTGACCATTCAATCTCATAGATCAAATGTATCTCATAGAACACACAAGGAAATAAGTCTCTCATAAACCAAGAAACATCCAACTCAAATCCATTCTATATATGGGAATAAACCTAATAATATATCTTAAAAATCCTCATAAATGTCAACTTAACAAAGTCATATGCACAAGGAGATAAACATACCAAATTCTCCTCAAATGAACCCTCCAAAACTAATAAGAATAACTCAAGACCCATATCCATGAAAAGAAAAAGAATAAAACATGACACATCTTAAACAAAGTGGCCAATGCCTATTAGATGATTATCCATCTAGTAAACCAAGAGTTGGGAATGAGATTGGCCCTCCAAGATACACCAAGCCACAATGACTCTCTCTAAGAACAATCAGATGATTATCCATCTAGTAAACAAAGAGTTGGGAATGAGATTGGTCCTCCAAGATACACCAAGCCACAATGGCTCTCTCCAAGAATAATATCCTCTATAGGTCCATCACAACTAAGGTTAAATTTAATTAAATAAATGTGAATTTATATAATAAAAGTGAAAGACATGGCAATGGATGAATTAATTAAATAAAATGGTTTTTTTAATTAATGTTTTGGATAGGGTAAACTTTGGTATGGTTAGGTGTAGAAAACTTTAGGAGTGTACATTTCCCTTTGATATGGCATCACAACTAAGAGAAGTGACATTGTGTCAAAGAATAATAAAACACAATGACTAGAAAGGGATGAGACATAGTGACATGATGCTCCAGTTGCTAGAAGGATGGGAGTGATGAGGAGGGAGGTTGGTATTACCCATTGAGAGAATGAGCAAGTTTGAAGAGCATGGACATTCTCTTAAAATAGATGGAGGGATAAGGGGATAAATGATAGAATAGATGAGGATAAGGAGAAATAGGTTAGGATAAGAAATATTGATGAATGGAGGGATAGAGTAGAATAGTTAGAAATTACATTGGTGAGAGAAACCTTTATTTAATATTACAATTTATGTTAATCACCAAAGTATAAGGCTCAACGTGATGACCTGCCATGTGTGTAGAGGACTAGCCCAAAATAAAAAGTCACCTACAAGCATGTTCCTTATGACACCATTATATGGAAGACCGATCCCATTATGGTAATAGGTTGTAGGGACTATGATAGATATAAATAAATGACAATACACATAAGTAGATAATAAAAATGTGCAACAATGTAAAGAAAAAAATGATGTTGCCCCTATTCATGCTCAAAATTGATAAATTAATGATGATGACGAGGATAGCATTGTTAACAATAATATCAATGTGAGGATTAGGATGTTAGGAAATAATGCATAATACCCACATTCTTAATAAATTTCCTACATAACCCCATGAGAGATAAGAATGCATGCAAGTAACCATAATGCATAGATAAAAAATACAAGCCACAAGATAACACAAGATATACCTTGGGAAAACCCTCAAGAAGGAAAACTGAGCCTCCAAAAGCATGCATACTTCATCTATTATTCAATAATAAAACATTACAAGAGTTATAATGAATACCTCTAAAGCATCAAGTCTCTCGAATGCATCCTCCATGTGTCCAAGCATGACTCCACACATCTCATGCCACGCTTCACATATGCACTCCTCAGAAAAACTCAATAATGACAAACCACTCACCCAACCAACCTTAACCACTAAACATGTGCTTAATTTTTATAGACTCAAGCTCACAAAAATACAACCAAGCGGAAAGATAAAACCATGTACCACAAAACCATTGGCCCCTCATTTAATATTAGGTACTAAGTGTTCACTTTATTAAATATTTCCCCAATATTAAATTATTATCTCATGTCTCTCACACATTAAATAATAATCCAATGTTCCAATACAACATAAAGTGGTCCCTAAATAATTACCTAACTTGTGATTAACCACACCTCCTAGGTGCATCACAACTAAATAATTATTTAATTACAACATTATAATATAATTTTATGAAATGGTGTACAACACAATATCCCAACATTCTCCCAATTGTATACATTGCATAAGAGATCAATCAATGGAATACATTATCATAGCCATACATGTAACCACATGAATCTCCACAATGTTATCGTGCTCCATCAAGATACTTATAATAAAACCAAAGTGACCACCATCTCAAGCAAGAACTCCTCTCATCCTCTAATGTGCCACCTATGGAAGAAAAGGTACATGCCAAGGTGAAGATGAACCAATCCAATAACACAAGCATCAAATCCAAGTGATAACAAAGGCTCCAAACAAGTTGCTGTCAAAGGTGAAAAATCCACATGATCAGAAATAGCATCCACAACACATGCTAGTACATCCAACCATCCATACCTTCTAGGTATCAATAGCATCAATAAACGCATTCCAACAACATATGCAACCCATAAACCACAATCACAAGCTCCCTGTATCAAACCCATCAATGAAGACCATACATATCCAAGAACTCCTATCACCGTGTCAAAACATATCAAGTCTACCAATCAACACTATATCAAGGTGTGATAAAGATCAAAACATGAAGTACCAAGAACTATCAAAATGATCTACATATGCAATACCAACAACTACATAATCTCTCACAACCTGTCACCACAATCCTCCCAAGTCATATAAGAACATGAACCTCCAAAAAGGAACCATAAAATGAAGAGAGAAATCCTATAAACCATAACATGTCCTACCAATGCCTCAAAGTGCAACATTGCTTCAAGTATGATCTCCTAACAACCAAAAATGAGAAGCCTCAACAACACCCAAAACAATGTTCAATCTCTTAGATCAAACACAACATATGAATTATGTAAATGCCAACATGAATGTAAACCTATCTAACCAAGAAGATCAAACTAGAGATAGTCATTACCAAATCAAGAAATCAGCCCATAAAACATCTCCTAAAATCCCCATCAAATGAATGATATCATAAACTCAAATCCACAAGGAGATAACCATGCCAAACATCCCTCAAAATGAATCCTCCATTGAAACTAACTATCCATAGCTCAAGATCCATATCTATGAAAGATAAATCAATATAAACTCATGCTAAATAATCCTCAAATGAGTCTACAAAATCAATCATCCTTACTCAACTCATTCCCATGCGAAATTAAAGTACAAAACATAAACACATAAAAAATAGAATGGCCAATACCTATTAGATGATAAACTGTTGAGTAGATGAAGAGTGGGGAATGAGAATGCTTCTCTAGGATAACCAAGTCATCATGACTCATTGGACAAGAACAATCTCCTCTATAGGTCCATTATGAACTCATGCCCAAATCTAGGTGAAAGCTCCTCAAAATTCTTGTTGAAACCTCCAAAGAGTAATTGTCTCAAGCAAATGTCTCTAATCACAGGAGAACTCCAACCTCACCCCCGTCTCCAAGTATCCATGAGCACCTTCAATTGATCAATCCATGCTAAGCTCTAAATGCAACATCACACTATCATGAAGCTCCCAAGCAAATGATCAAAGTACCCAATACCAAGAGAACCAACGAGATCAATGTCAAAGCTCCAACCGTAGAATCAAGAACCTATCATGACATCATGATCTAACCATCTCCTCCTAGGAGATCACATGCAACAATGCATACATCTTGGTCTCAAGAGAACATGCATATCATGTCAAACCTCTAAATTGGTGTTAAGACTAAACCATGACACAAATACCAATCACACTCTAAACCAAGAATCAACCATCTCCAATCATATGAAGATAACCATCTCCAATGATGAATCCATGTCATTGCCAACAACTCCCACTAAACTGTGATACTGAGATACACATGGCATCGTGACAACCATATCCTCCATGAAGATCATCTAGGTCCATAAATGTAGTTCTAAAATTACAATCATACCAAGTAGAACCAAGATCTCCAAGCCAAGAAGATACAATCACTAATAAAACATTAGAAACCAATCCTACACCACCAAATCATCATTGTCAAAATCTCCCACTGAAAAGTGTAACCATTAAAATAACCAAGCTATCATGACATAATGATCAAGCCACAAGCTACAAGTCCCAACAACTGACTAATTAGGTACTCTAACCATCCATCCTCTCACCTCAAAGCAACATACCAATGCACAAATGACCACAGACAAGGCCAACTAATAAAGTCTGCATCAACAATGAAACAATCTTGTGGATATAGAAAGTCCACATTGAGTCATCCCACTACAATTGAATAGGTGTCAACTCATACAACTCCATAACTCATAGATACCAAATAATAAAGCATGCAAAATCATCATCACAATAGTGACCTGCAAATCAAGATATCAAAGAAGATAATCATGTAGACATCAAGACTCAAACATTAAATCAACCATGAATCTAATTTGACAAACATGTCCACAAATGAGTAACCATAGTCAAGGAACTAATCAAGCATCTAGGAGATAAGAATAAACTCCTAATACCAAACCAAATCACCACCAAAGAACCACATACGTGATCATGTTGTGCCAATGCTCAAATGTACTTGCATATCCATGACACCATAATCATATGAGCCAATGCTATATCTACACTCAACTATCACCCACACAAGACTCCAAATCTCCACTCATGTCAAAATATTTCGTCAAAACTAAAGACAACCTATGTACCTATCACCATCAAAGTATAACTCTGAAAAACACCTGTAAAACTATACCAAAAAGCACCAAACTGATAATCAACTATATCATAATAAATATCATATAAAAGCATGTACTCCCTCAAGGTTTTTCCTTTTGACTCAATCGGATGCTCATGTAATCACACCCTAAATATCATGCTCCTACAAGTGATCAAACAAGTACAATCCATCCTTTGCACCACAAACTGAAATTTACCTGATCTACTATGCAACATACTATACATGCTCTCCAACACTTATTCAAAATTGAAAAACTGACTCTGTATGCAAAAGTTATGCTCAAAATCATGTACAAGAGAACATCTAGCTTCCAATCTAAAAAAACTAATCAAAATAGGAAAATCATGGAACCAAACCTATACCACTACATAGTTCTTAGAACCACCTTTCCAACGAGTATAAGAAGTCAAAAAATTGACATCTTGGGTGAAAGTTATTGCCATTTGAAAAGAACTACCTAATTTGACTTATGAAGGTGGTTGGTTGGTGGCCCCTGGGTGGCCCATCGGCGGTGATATGGTGGAAAAACTAATTTTTTTATAAATTCTATTTTAAAACCTTTTAAATCTAAATATTGGAAGATTTCAAAGGATATTTAAATGTATTTAAATGGGGCGACGATTTTAATTTTATTACCCTACAGGGGTTGGCCCTTGTCCCCATAGGACTAAGGTCTAGGACTAAGGGCTAAGCCCCATCGGCCTGGAGCCATTGTTCAAGACTAGACTCTCATCAATTTGCAGGGGCCGATAGGCATACCTATTGATACCCTATCGTGTTAGGTGGGCACATGTGTAGGGGTCTATGCCCCCCCCTCAAAATCATTATTTATTTATTAATTCAAATATTTTCAACTTCAAAATATATTCTCTAGATTTTTAATAAAATTATTTTGCACCGTAGAAATCTAGTGGCGAGGTTTGTTTTGTCTTAAGAGGTCATCTATAAAATTTCCTCTATAAAACCCTAATATGAAAGCTCAATCCAAGAAACCCTTTTGACCCAAATTTTGCATGCCTCAGATATACAATAAACTCAACAAATCTTGATAACCCAAAAGCCCAAATCTGCATAATAATACTTGCAACATGTGTTCCATACCTTGTAATTCCTCAAATCTATCCTACATAGCCATGAATTCAGCTATACACCAAATCTACTCAAATAAGGGTTATAACATAAACTTGGGAGCTCACACCTCCCATCAAGCATGAAAGATTTGATACCACTTGTTAGGAAATAATACATAATATACCCACATGTTTAATCCATTTCCTACAAACCTCATGAGAGATAAGAATGTTGTAACATACCCAAAGTTTACCCTATTGCTTTCATCTAAGTTTTACCCCATAAAAAAAGATCAAGTTCACCAATAGATAAAAATAAAAATTTCCAATTCAATGACATAGATGCATATTTGAAATAAACCCATTCCAAATTTTATTGCATGAATAAAATAACATTACATAATCCCATGTAATGAATTCATTTTTCAAATACTATTTACAAATAGATGCATGATCATAATTACAAAATATAGCTTACAAGAGCTTACATGGCTTACAAGAGCTAAATGGATCAAGTGTACAACTGATCGAGATGTCCCCTATTGGAGCATACATCTTCAAGTCTCGACCACCAATAACATGAGGGGGAGAATCACCCAAGTGATTTTTTTGCCAACCACAGACTTACTACGATCCCCCACATATCTTCCTAACGGGTAAGATAGCCCTCCCTTCAACGAAGAGATTGGTATGGTAACCCTCTAATATAAGCCAACCTAAGAATGGTGTTGTGTCCTACATAACTAGTGTTGTAATATAGTGGATACCTACCTACATGCATGATACTCTCTACTAGCTATGCAATACTAGCTCACAGTGAACTGACAAGTGTACACAGTGGCAACTTACACTTACTTTGGTCAAAGATTTGATATTAAATCAAACTCACTTTCTATGAAGTGGTGTCGTATGTTCACCCACCCCCTTGCACGAATTGGTAAATATAATGACCATAAATAACTCTTAACTAGGTTTTTCCACACATACATATCAATAATTCCATTCCAAAAAGGGATGTAACATTTAAGTGATCTGACTGACCAATTAGGTTATTCCCAACCTTAGTTTATCCTAATCTCAAGAACAAACCTCATTACCAACATAAGTTTACATAACATCATAAACTAACAATCTCAACATAACACTTTCTATATCATACCATTTTCCAACATCACAATTCATGCAAGCATACATTTAGCTTATGATATACTAGATACTATGATAACACCCTCCAGTTATCACTATTTGACTATTACCATCAAATGCTAGAAACATGCATATCAAACTAATATGATTTCTCTCATCAACATTCCCTTTTGATTATTCTTCATTTCTCATGGTTCTTTCCAAGTTATCCTATAAGGTTTCTATATTTTCATGTTCATAAACAATCATAAATCCTTTCTTTCAATATGACTCATATATTCACATGTTTACAATATACACTAAATTCATATATAATTTGGAGGACATTTTCAATTGAGAGGACTTTATGCTTTTGCACCTTATAGTCTCCTGACATTATGGATTTGGGTTGCCGAGATGTAAAGTACTCTTCTTTAAGACTAGAATACCGTGAAAAGGTATAGACACTTGGTCAAGTATGAGATAATAACATATATATATGTATATGTATATATATATATATATATCACTAATACGTTTTTCAACCCTATTGTTGAATATCAATATAATCATATTCAAGTGTATATCCTAACCCTAGGGAATAAACTATTCTCCTACTTTCAAGAAAATATGAGTAACCATTCAAGGATAAACTACCAACATGGTTTGCATAACATCATAACTTATCAATGATGACATATCTAACATGCTATCATTCCCATTGCATTATTAACATCTTAATTCATGCAAACATATAAGCAACATGCAATCATCTTGGTATCATATACATATACCTTTTAGATAATTTAATATAACTACGTCATACAATCATGACAATCATTATAACTATATATCATACTTAATAAGATACCACAAAACTACTTATATCCAATCTAGCTCTATGCACAAGATTGATTCAATATCTATGATAACAACCAATATCTTGCACAAGCATTGTCAATCAATCAACAAAAATGTAAATTCAACATAGAAATGAGTAATGGATAGAATAACTAGCATGCTTGGAAATTTAACTTCCAAAGAAGAATTTTCACTCAACACTCAATGTCACAAACTCCTCTTGCCACTCCTTTCACTTTTAGCTTATCTCCAATTCTAACCTCTTTCCCAACACTCAGAAACTCACAAACAAATAGCTCTCCAACACTAAATGAAATCTCTCTCACTTCTCACAACTTGCACTCAAACACTATTCACTTGCCCAACGTGATAACATTATCTCTTTATATGGCATTATGTCATACGTGGTAAGTTTAACTCAACTTTATTTGCCAGCAAATACATTGTTATTACTTTATTATTGTGATGCAATATATATGTGTAGAATCTTTATTTTAAATATTCCATACTATATTAGTTTCTATGCATAGTCTATGGGTAATAATCAGCTTTTGCATTGTTTATTTTACTCGCATTTCATATGCATAGTATTTAGTTTAAACTCTGTTTATTTATCCGCATTATATATGCGTTGATATTTTATTGTATCATTCACAATATCACTATATATTTATATATATTATAATGCTATATCATTATAATATATATATTAACATATATATTAAAATCACTCTTTTGCTAATCATATATTTATAAGTATATATACGTATGTATGCATATATATTGAATATGTACATATATACATATATACAATTAATTTATATACTCATCCATTCATATGTATATTAAATACATGAAGTAGAACATATACCCAATACAAAGATCTAGTCACTTTAATACAAAACAAAGAAGCAACCAAAGGAAATCAAAGACAATTACTTAAACATTCCAGTCATCCCAAAATATATGACCAAGGGTTTACTTACCGACACATATTCTAAATTGATTTGACTTAATTTGCCTAACCTAGGTCGTGAGTGTGTGATAGCTCAGGTAGGTACATTAGTGGTTGTCATACCAAATTCCTCTCTTGGGTGATACTCTCCCTCTCCTCACTAGAGGGCTTGATTCTTTCCTGCATCCAAATTAGTGCATCATACATGTAATTAACTGATCACATGAAAATCATATTCATCATATATCATTTGCATCATTAAAGCATTAAAAATCAATAACATCATAATGCATATTCATGCATTGCTTTATCCATTGAACATATTAAAGTCATAATTTTGCATTCAATATCATATTTACTCATAAAGGTAAAAGTAATATGGTGACTTAGAAATAGGGTCTAGCACATGCATGTAAGTAACCATAATGCATAGATCAAATAGACAAGCCACAAGATAACACAAGATATACCCTAGGAAAACCCTCAAGAGGGAAAAACCCAACCTCCAAAAGCATCCATACTCCATCTATTATTTAGCAATAAAACATTACAAGATTTATAATGAATACCTTTGAAGCATTGAGTCTCTCCAATGCATCCTCCATGTGTCCAAGTATGAATCCACACATCTCATGCCATGCTTCACATATGCACTCCTCAGAAAGACTCAATAATGAAAGCCCACTCACCCAACCAACCTTAACCACTAAACATGTGCTTGCTTTTATAGACTCAAGTTCACACAAATATAACCAAGTGGTAAGATAAAATCATGTACCACAAAACCATTGACCACTCATTTAATATTGGGTACTAATTTTTCACTTTATTATCTATTTCCCTAATATTAAATTATTATCTCATGTCTCTCACACATTGAATAATAATCCAATGTTACAATACAACATAAAGTGATCCCCAAATAATTACCTAGTGTGATTAACCACACCTCCTAGGTGCATCACAACTAAAGAGTTATTTAATTACAACATTATAATATAAAATTTTATACAATGGTGTACAACACCATATCCCAACATAGAAATTGTCTATATCCCGTTGATAACATTGTTAATGGTAAAAACAATACAAGTATTGTGAATGATATATCCTAAGGATGATAATGAGAGTAAATTGGATTATGGTTTGTAGCAAGGTTAGAAGAGGAGCCATTAGATGCCTTTGGATGATGTGTGAAATTGCTCAGTTGGACTATATGGATTAGGATTGCTTGTAGTTGGATGGACCATTTGAGAAGCTTTGAATTAATTGTGGGGTTAAAGTTAATTTGAGGGGTTTATTAGGGTGTGTGGATGGGATTAGAGGCCATTTACGGAGATTGGAAGGCCATTTAGGATGGGTGGATGGTATTGAAGGTTATTTATGGGGAGATTAGAGGGTCATTTAAGATGGGGGAATGGTCTTAGAATGTCATTTTAGGGAGTTGGGATACCATTTAATATAGGGGATGGATTCAAAGTCTTTTTAAGGGGGTTAGAATATCATTTAGGATGAGAGAATGGATTTGAAGGTCATTTAGGGGGTTATGATACTGTTTAGGATGGGGGGATGGGATTATAAGGTCAATGTAGGGGGGCTAGGATATCATTTAGGATGGGGGGATGGATTTGAGGGTCATTTTAAGGGGGATATGATACCTTTTAGGATGAGGGGATGGATTTGAAGGTTTTTTAGGGGGTTTGGAGGGCCATTTAGATGGGAGATTAAATTGAAGGTTGTTTTAAGGGGACTATGATACTATTTAAGATGGGGGGGTGGATTTGAAGGTAAAATGGGGAGATTGGAAGATTGGAACCAATAATAAGCAAGGACAAAGGTTATGGACAAGGATGAAATGATGGAGAATTATCCTAGCTAGGAGATAGGGGGAGTGGAAGGAAGATAGGAAATAAAATGTAATGTTCAAAACCCTAAACAATCTCACAAAAATAAATAGTAACTCCTTTTCACATAAACATAGAAATGAAATGAAACATCTTCAACATATGTAGATGAAATATTACATCTCACATGTAAAAGTGTCTAATCTAAAATATTAAGTACTAGAAATAAAGTACATCACATGAAGTACTATCTAGTCAAGTATTATAGAGTACAAGATATAATTTATGTAAGAATATAACTTAGGCTATCATTCCCATTTGGTCATAACAATACAAGTAAAGATATAAAAGAAACATAATCACTAGAGTCTCCAACTCCCACTAATCCCAATGGTCATCCACAAACCAAGAGATGAGAACATGGCTCAGGTACTTTTTCACCCAACCGTGAAGCTTACACTTCTCCATAGTTCTTCCTAACATGAAGAATACTCGACCCTTCACGAGAAGCCTAACAACCTGGAAATAGCTGGTAGGTTGGAATCTGGTGCAACTTGATATATCTGCATGCATTTCAAATATGAACATGTTATTCCCTACTATCAGGATATGGTAGACAGAATACAATTACATCCATCTATTTCAATGGTACACATAGCTTTGACCAAAATAATTAAACCATAAATGATAGGTAGATCTGGTAAAGAAAATATACTCCCCTCTATTAGTCCACATTTAGTACCCATCCCATAAGGTAAAGCCAAATCACATATAGAAGAAAACTACTTTCCTAATGAAAACAATATAACATGCATATATCTAATGATCATAAAAATAAATAACCCTTTTCTTTTCATGCAAAATAATTATATGAAGGTCTTTTTTTATTTCAATCCTTTTATGCGTAATGATGGTTAAATGCATAATTGACATGCAATTTTATTTCTAACTAATGATTTTTTTGTATATGCAATGCTAACTAATCTTTGATTTCATATGGGTTAAATCCATAAGAAACGGGTTCATAACATATGCTGATTGGAAATAGACCCATAATAATTAAATGACAGTTTCATATATTCAGTTTTACTATTTTATTGTAGAATCATCACAATAGAAATAAAATGTTTACTAGTATTAACTTCATGGAAAATACACTATATTTATATATATACTACTATTTAAATATGTCGAGATTATGAAATAATACAATGGTTTTATAACAACAAAGAATACATATATGGTTACAGTCACAATCTGTTCATTAATTCAGGTATAATAAACTCATACTATATATATATATATATTAAAATTGATATGCACAACTGTTACTTCTGCATTATATGTAATAATCAATGCACGAGTTCTTATAATAGCCATGGATATTTTTGAAAACATGGTCGATTTTATGGTTTCAAATGCTACAAGTGAATTGATATGATGGTATTTACACACATATATGGAAATCAAATGTCTTAATCAATTTAGTATGCAAGTCCATGCACAATAAAGGTAAATAAATATATATTCAATTGCCACAAAAAGTTATAGGCAAATCGATGCCATATATTGAGGCATTAAGGTTGACACACATGTTTTGTTATGTATGCATAGGTAGAATAATACATATATTGGTTGATACAAAGAACTAAATGTATGCTACGATACAAACAATAATTTCCTTCAAACCCCACGATACAATAACAATATCATTAATCATTTAAGCTTGCAAATTTGGTTCTATTTAAACCTTTACCATGCATTCATAAGACATGTTACACACTGCAATAACAGGGTAATACTTGGTCTCTTGCTCTGCGTGCTAACTCCTCAACTTTTCTCAAATACTATAATGCCATTCCTCCTCAGTCACTACCAATAATAATATCAAAATAGTCATACCTTCTCCTTCATTGAGCTCTCTTTTCATGGTTTTTCATATTTCCATGCAAGTGCTTAAATCCATTTGGAGTATCTCTTTATCTTTAAAACCAAACTTTCTCCTCATGCCAAGATCACATGATTGATCATGCAGATCATTTGAATTTAGAACATATTTTATTTTATTTTTAATAGTAAGCTATTTATATATTCATATATATAAACAATGATACCATTATTATATATATAAATATAAATCATGAGATTTATCGTTATCAAACATTTGTAAATAAAATATTTTGTTTTCCCGATTAAATTATTTTTTGCAAACAAAACAACCATAAGATATAGTCATTATTTATATCATAACACACAATAGGAAATGACACATTTATGATAACATAATGCATAACATATTCATTCACATTGCAACATGAATGCAACTATGTGATTGTGTGCATACGATTTCCATCATGTCGACTATTGCCAGGTAGCTAGGTCATCTCTACCTCAACCATGTTCTTGCCTTCAACTTGTTCTTGCACTCATTCACACTCAATATCTTGTCAATATGTTAGCGCATAAAACCATAATCAATAATAAAAATATTCATATCATAATAATTCATCATTATTTTAATCACAATATCATGCATTTTAAAGATAACATCTAATTTCTCATCCACAAAAACAGATTAATATATGCTTCAAACACATATTGTCCAATGGTCTCATCCAATTCCATTTATTATAAAATAAAGTTTATGCAAGCAAAATTGAGATGTGACATCAAATGACTATTGGACGGAGGATAGGAGATAGGTGGATTATTTGAGGAAACTCCAAGGACTACGTTACATAGGATTAACATGTCTCATGCTATATGGTTTATAGAAGATAATATGGAGGAATTGCAAAGGGAGGTTTTTATTGTCCTAAACATGCTTAGATATTTTTCCCCTATATTTATCAATATTGAAAGGAGCATGGATGGAGTGGATATAATGGGATAATGTGGGTAGATAGGATGTCAGAAGCTTTCCCCCAAGTGTAGGGTGCTAGTGGATGGGGGTTTATGCATGATTCCTATTTGCTAAGTTTTTATCATGGTACTTTCCTAAGGTTCCATAAGAATGGTTTTCACTCTGACATTTTTTCTCTTTACTTTTTTGTTTTTGTTTTTGTTTTTTTTTTAATTTTTAATTTGAATGATTTTTACATAAGATGGATGAAGATGGATAAGGATAGAGTTAGAGGATAAGTGGATTTGGAAGATAGGGAGATGGAGGAAGGATATAAGTGTCTATTTCCATGGGTAGTAGCCTTTTGTTGAGTGATTACTATTGTTGGGCCATGGCAAGTGTTGATGTTCTCCTAGATGTTTGTGAATACTACCAAGGACACTTAAATGAATGGGAGAAGGATGGAGAAGGATTGATGTGAAAGCTTTAATTAAAGGTGTGGGATGGTAGATGGAGGTTGGATGATGGATGCATATGTGAATGAAAGGGTGGGATGGTGGATTTATGAGGAAATGTTGTCAAGACCAACAGTGGCACACATCATGATGGGTGATGAATATTTGGATTAGAAGTGGATTGTAGATTTTGGGATTTATATGGAGGAGTTGGGATGATAGATTTTGGTATGTAAGGACCCAAAATGGATTTAGGGGATGATGGAGGACTTAAGATAGTGGATTTTTGGACATATGGGCCCAAAAATGGATTCAATATATGAAAGATTCTTAGATGGGGGGTGAGGGAATTTAGGAGTGGAGGAAGGTTTTGGAGTAGCATATTTGGATGCCAAATTGTATTTTCATTTTTCATGTATTATTGTTTTTTTCTTTGGGATCCATATAATTTTTGTTTGGTGGGCCTTTGCGTCCTTTTGAATTGGATTTTTCTTTTCTTTAGCATGCCACTTTGATGGAACATGGTGATCCTTGGATATTTGTGGATTATTTTCTTTATACATTTTTTATTTGGCATCTAAACTACTTCCAAAAGAAATGGTGTGGGTGCATGAGGATGGATTAGTTTGATAGTGCATGGAAGGAATGATGAAGGGAGCATGCTAGAAGAAGTTTCAAGGATATGTGTCTTTGTTGGTCTTTATTGGGGATTATAAAGGATGAATTAGTTGCACGAAGGGATTTTGAGATATAGTTAATGGATTTGGAGATGTAAGGACCCATGATGGATGGAGAGAATGAAGGATTGGAATTTGTGACATAAGGGACCAAAATGTACTTAAAAGGTGGAATCTATTTTTGGATATAGGGCTCCAAAATGAATTTTTAAGATAGAGAACTTAGGATGGTAGATTTTGGGATAGGAGATATGGAAGGATTGGTGGATGGAGTTTTCTTATGAGTGACAAATATACAACCAAAATATTGAGCATGACCTATTTATAGCTAAGGCCGTGGAAGGTTGGATTTTCTTTGATTTGAATGAGTTCTAAGATACCTTTCTTGTGAAGGCTTAACCATTTTCTTTGATAATGCATATTTTGGAAATAATGATTGCCAATGGGATGCTTGTTGTTGTTGAAACAATATTCGATTCTATCTTGAAGAGGATAGGGAGTGGTAGGGAGCATATTTTCTTCAAGAAATCTAGATTAGATGGGAGGAACCAAGTTGATAGGCTTAGGGTTCATGGATGGATTTTTATGGGAATCTTTTGAATTTGAGAGGGTGAGGGCTCATTGGAGTTATTAGTGGAGATTTTTTGATCATGAGATCATTTGAGATCATGAGGGAGATTAGTAGGGATTTGGATATTTATTTCAAAGAGTACATATGTGGGAATTATTTGGAACAAGCACTTGACATAGGTGTATTTTCTTGAAGAGAATGAGGGAAGAGTGACATTTATTATTATTAGTGATTAGTGCATGGAGGGACTCTACAAATTGTGCACATGGAACTTGACTATTGCATCCTAGAGGAGTGTGGAGATGCCATTTTTCTTTCATGTGTTGCTCATGGTCATGCTAACTCATTTAACATTTCCTCTTTCCATTCTAACACATTTTCTTAAATGCACGAACCATTGAATCTCTTATATTGGTTGTTAATGACTTGGAGATTTTAACATCTTTAATGCAAATGGGCCCTACCTATTCCAACTTGATGCTTTACAACCAATGGTATAACAAATATAAATGTCAAATTTATTTTCTCTTACAAGTTGCATAGTGATGACATGTGTCCATTTGATGAGTCTCCTTCCTTGATGAAAATCAAACCCACTTGCATGTTGAGTCATAGCTAGTATCCAACAACATATTCGATTTCACCTTATAATGTCATTATCTTATTGAAGGTGAATCGTGATAAAAATTTTACCTTTAAAGCTTTTCATATCTCCTTAAATTTTAGCTGGGCACACTTGAATATGAATTTGATGTTTCAACCAATAGTGTAATTGAAAGGTCTATTAGCTTTTTAGATCTCCTTGTTGCATCCTAATGACACATGGATTCCTTTCTTCTAGTCATATTGGTAATCTTCCAAAGAACATGAATCTCACTATAGAC